>JAFLJL010014927.1:0-16696 GCA_018398815.1 Conus ventricosus | reverse complement strand
CTGTGGCCTGAAGGATTTTAAAATGGAGGAAACCAATTTTAGGCAGTCAACAAAAAATATACCGTTTTCAAATCCGCAATCATATATAAAAAATTAATAGAACAAACAGAAAAGTTTGTACATAATATGAGATGGAAAGCATTTTTTTTTTCTGAACCCAAATGCAAAAAAAAGGACAAAACACCTTCGATTTCAAATCATGGCGATCACCACCAGCCATAGACGAAATGAAACCCTTTGAAGATCAAATGAAAAGAATGATAACCAATATTGAATTCAAAAAATCTAACAACGGTTTCCAAACAACACTAAAAACACAAATAAAACAAGTACAAAATGACAAAAAATATTTGTGAAGGCTGATAAAACTAGCAATTACTACAAAATGGAACCAAAAGAATACTCTCAACACCTTGACAAAAACATCCAGAAAAACTACAAAAAAGCCGACAAAAATATACACGACAATATCCGCACTAAAGAAAAAGAACTTGCAGAGCGCATAGACCTAAGTGACAGGATAGAAGCGACAGCAACAAAAGAAGCTTTCATAACACTCAAAGACCACAAGCCCAATTTTCATAACAATCCAACATGTAGACTAATAAACCCATCCAAATCTGAATTAGGCAAAATAAGCAAGAAAATTCTGGAAAAAAATAATAAAGAACGTAAAATCAAACTCTGAATACAACATCTGGAAGAACACATACGAAGTTATCCAATGGTTCAAAAAACTCAATAAACAAAGTAATACAGTATTCATCACATTTGACATAGTAGACTTTTACCCATCTAAAGATGAGGAACTACTCACCAAAGCCTGAAGTTTGCCAGTAACCACACAGACATAACAGGGTCAGAAATGGAAATCATTCTCCATACCAAGAAAACATTACTACACAGCAAAAATGAAACCTGGATCAGGAAAACCAACAGAAACTCAACATTCGACGTAACCATGGGATCATATGATGGTGCAGAAACATGTGAACTGGTCGGACTATTCATGCTGTCCAACATCAAGAAAAAACTCAGAAAACAAGTCGGACTATACAGAGACGATGGCCTTGCTGCACTAACCAACAATCCAAGAACCATCGAAACAAGAAGAAAGAACTATGCAAAATCTTCCAAAACCACAACTTAAAGATTACCATTGAAGCAAACAAAAAGGTAGTGAACTACTTAGACATAACACTGGATCTCAACAACCACATATATAAACCATACAAGAAACCCAACGATACACCCCTTTATGTACACACCAAAAGTAACCATCCACCATCTATATTAAAGACCATACCCCATGGCATAAACAAGAGACTATCAAACCTGTCATGCAGTGAGAGAGTGTTCAACAATGCAGCAGTAGAATACCAGGAGGCACTACAAAAAAGTGGATACAATTACAAATTACAATACAACCCAGACAACAACACAAATAAAAGCAAGAAAAATAGGAAAAGAAAAATCATATGGTATAACCCCCCATACGACAGGAAACTCAAAACAAACATAGGGAAAGAATTCTTCAAAATCCTAACAAATTCATTTCTAAAGAACACAAACTGTCCAAAATATTTAACAAAAACACTGTCAAACTATCGTACTCATGTATGCCCAACCTCAAAAACCTAATTGACGCATCCAACAAAATGAAAATCAACACAGCAAAGAAGGGTGAAGAAAGGAAATCTTGCAATTGCACCAGAAAGGAGCAGTGCCCACTAAACAATAAATGTCTTCACAACAACATTGTATACCAAGCTACTGTGACATCAGAAAATGAAAAAGAAACATACATAGGGATCACTGAAAACCACTTCAAAACCAGATATGCAAACCACAAACAGTCATTTAATAAAGAAAAATATAAAAACCAAACAGAACTGAGCAAATATATCAGGAAACTTAAAGACCCAAAAACAAGCTACAATATATCCTGGAAAATCATAAAAAGAGCATCGCCATACAGCAATGTTTCAAAAAGGTGCAACCTATGTTTAACTGAAAAAGGGTTAATACTATGCAAACCACACTTAGCAACTTTAAACACCAAAACAGAAATAGTAAACAACTGCAGGAGAGAATGTAAATATGTTCGTTCACGACCACCCATGTGATTCTGCCCGAAAACCCCTTTTTTCACATACAAATCACGTCCATCACATATCAGTTTTGGCCAAATTTAACACCTGTTTTCTAAACAAAATTAACACCCCAAAACCTCTAAAAATTGACGTAATCAGCACATTGAAACGAGGGTTTCCGTGCAAAATAACATGGGTGATCGTGAACAAACATATTTACATTCTCTCCCAGGAACATAAAATCAACTAAATAGTTATATGGTTTGACAGTCTCATTCTAGACCGATTCTAATCAATATTGCTGACTGGGCCCTCTTGCACGCTTCACTGAGCAGGAGGTCTGCAGCCCACGTGTGCGCGCTTAACCAATCGACAGGAGGTATGACATCATTTCTGCTGGAGTCTGTCGGCCGGTCGACATTTTGGTCGAGGACGTTAATGAGTGAAGGTGTGTTTGTTGGGTCTTGCTTCGTTTCCAACCTAACCAAAATAGAACCTAAATCTTTTGGAAACGAAGCAACGAAAACGTGAAATGACAGTAAGTGAACTGGATGTTTTTTTACGTAATTGTTTTGTAGAGAAACTTGATTATGAGCCGATTGACGAAGGCTTTTTTATGAAGCTGAAAGCATGACTGAAATTGCGCCTGTTTTACTGAAGGCTGGTTATGAGATCAAAGCTGAAAATCGTAAAACTCTTCGGCAATCTTTGCTTTTAGGCCATTGGCTTGAAAGAACAAAAACTGTTTTTAAAAAATCTAATCCAAAAGCGCCTGGGATAATTATTTGAAAAACGAAATTCTGATGGAACCCACGCTGTGTAGAAAACTTATAGAATTATCATTTTGTTTTTTTACTATCCAAAATTCCACAAGCTTGGAATTTCTATCCGCAGCTTGTATGAGAAAAGAAGGCCCATTTAAAATATATGCAAAGCGACGTTGGTCTCCGTGAGTTTTGGCAAGTTGACTAAAGGCTAGCCGATGAGGCCAGACACACGGAGACCAAGAGACAGCGCCGGTTATTGATCCAGGTCGTGTGACTGCTAGCGACAGCAGGCTCCAACCTAAAAATACTCCAGAACTGTGTCACTTGCCAGCAATCCCAGTAACCGCTCCTGCATGAACGGTGGAAGGCGACCGCCGAAGCACAGCCTAAAAATAGAACCGTTCATGCAGGAGCGGTAGCCTACCTGCTGACATTCTCACTCCTGTCCCATGACTTTGTGTATAATGAAATGACTTTTGCTGTTGTGGTTGGCTGCTTCAACGTTTCACCTATTCACCTGCTTCAACGTTTCACCTATTCACCTGCTTAAAGGCTGTCTCAGACGGCCGCTGAGAGAACTTTGAAGAGATCTTGTGATTATTGATTCAGGACTCTGATAAGTGATTTTAGTGGCTGTCTCGAATTTACGTCGCTCAAGTGCGAACCACAAAAAGCCCCCTTCACATTCCCCTGCAAGCACCTCCCTGTTTATTGTGTGAATGATTCCTGTGTATGTATGTATGTATGTATGTATGTATGTATGTATGTATGTATGTATGTATGTGTGTATGTGTGTATGTATGTGTGTGTGTGTGAGCGTGTGTGAATGAGAGAGAGGGAGAGAGGGGGGGACAGACAGACAGACAAAGAAGTAAACAGACAGACAGACAGACAGACAGAGATGTGGGAGTGAATGGGGGAGAGAGAAGGTGATTAATTATTTTTTTTATTCGCTTTAATGAAGATCAGTTTTTACGATTAGAAAAGACTATGAATAACAGCTGAATTTACAATTCTTTTTTATTTATTTTATATAAAAAAAATGGCTGCCGAACTTAGTGAATCTGATTTAAAGAACTGTAATGAACTATTTGACGAAACAATGAAATTATTAAACATTGATTTTAGTGAATTTGGGTTTGAGAATGATATAGACAATATAATAAAGATAATAGTGAACTATTTAATGAAGCAATCAAAGTGATAAACATTGACTGTAGTGATTCAAAAAGCTAAAATATTGGCGGGTGTTATTGTAAGGTTAACGTGGTCTTGAAGTGTTGTGGCACTTGGACGAAGAATAAAAGCCTGTTTTACTTACTTTTATATACATTTATTTTTTAATCTACATAAATATTGTGGCTTTAAAAATGACGACCACAAGTAAATTCGAGGACGGAAAACTATATACGATGGAAGAAATATTTGATATTGAAAAAAAAACAATTAAGCAATACGTTTAGTGAAGTAGACATGAATATTATTAGCCCTACAAATGTTCATGAAAGCGTAGCACATGCATCTCTAAAATCCAGAGTCTCTTCAGATGGAGCCGCCAGTAAAAGTGTTGTTGGCCGTTCTGATTGATTATATAACGCCTGATGATAGTAACATGCCAGTGTGGGTTTCAACTAAACAGAAAGAAGTAATCAGCTATCACGACTTTACTGGGCTGACTACATGCTTACACGTTTAACCATGCAATGAGGAGGCAAAGTTAAGGGGTTCTGGGGGGTCTTGAAGGAACAGTCCTTGAAATCAAATTAAGACAAACAAAGTTCTATCCTATAGTTGGCAATTCTTACCTTCCTCTTCCAAAAGAGTTAGAGTTAAAACGAGCAGTCTTAAACATACATAATCTGACAGCATGTGTTTTATGTGGTGTGTTTTAGCGCATTTACATCCTGTTAAAAATCATGCAAACAGAGTTTCCAATTATGAACAATATAAGCAAGAGCTGAACTTTGATAACATAACCTTTTCCCAGTAAGTATAGAAAGCATATCTCATTTTGAAGCGCAAAACAAACCAATTACTGTAAACGTATACACATGGTTTGTCAAAGCCGATATAGTGCCTCTAAGGTTTCTCCCAATGCTCCCACTTTAGGCGAACCCTTAACAAACATGTAGACTTGATACTGTTTGCAGATAGTACAAAGAGTCATTATGTATTAATCAGAACAATAAGCAGACTTATGGCTTTACATCAAGAATCATGCTAAAAAAGAGCTTTGTAAAAGGGTGTCTGGTTAGAATCCCTACTATAGAAGCAGCTGCCAGTCATAGAACACATTGTAAAAGTTTGTAGACTGTGAAACCAAACTCCTTACACCTAATTCCGGGGTCTAAGGTTAGTTTTAAGAATATACACAAAATGCAAATGAGTCCGTACGTGTTTTATGCTGACTTGAATCGCTCTTGCCGCAGTACTATGGCCCGCAACAGCAAGATCAAAAAACAACGTTATTAAGCCATCATCAGATCTGTTCTTATGCGTTTATTGTTGTTAGGTCAGACGGTCAACACACAACACCAGAGATTTACAGAGGTCCCAACGCTGCTAGTAGATTTTTAGAGCAAGATGAAACAACTTCGCAATCAGTTATCCAACCAACTAAATCTTTCAGACATTGATATGACTCCTGAAGATCAAGAACGCTATGACTTATCTCACACTGTTGATTGCAATAAAGAATTATTAGGCAACGCAGTAAGAGACCACGATCACATTACTGGAAAGTTTAGAAGGGCAGCACACAACAATTGTAATCTTCAACTTAAGGTTGATCCTAAGACATGGAAACTGCCCATCTTCTTTCATAACTTACGAGGCTACGATTCTCATTTTATCATGCAAGCAGTGACTTCTGAATATAAGAGGATTACCTGCATTGCACAGTCTTCAGAAAAGTACATGACTTTTACTCTTTACTCTTTATCCTTTTATGACTCTGCCCAACATCTGATGGCTGGTTTAGATAAATTAGCAGGATCGCTACAAGACTTTCCAATCACTAACAATACTTTGATCCATCTTTAGTGCGCAAAGGAGTTTATCCTATGAATACATGAACTCGTGGATAGGTTTGACGAAGACTCGCTTCCTCCGAAAGGCGCTTTCTTTTCTAGTCTTAGAGGCAAAGACCATAACTGACTCAGAATATGAATACGCACAGAAAGCCTGGATAGAATTACACTGTGAAACGATGGGCGACTATCACGATCAATATTTATTGGCTGACGTGTGTTTATTGGCAGACGTCTTTCAGAATTACAGATCTACATGCATGAAACATTACAACTTAGACTCATCACATTACATCTCCCGCCCCAGGGCTTTCTTGGGATGCTTTCTTAAAGTCTACAAACATTCAGATTGACTTAATATCTGATCTACCACACTTCAGAATGATTGAAGACGGGCTGAGGGGAGATATTAGCATGGCCTCACATCCCCACAGCAAAGCCAACAAAAAAATATTTAGACGATTATGACCCAACTAAACCGTCTAACTATCTAATGTACTTAACGCTAACAATCTGTATGGGTGGGCCATGAGCCAGCCGCTTCCATTACGTAACTTCAGGATGTACACAGGGCATGGTACAAATAATATTCAAGGGGCATTAAAGTGGTTGGATAGTTTAACCTCAGATCAACAGTATGGTTTTATTCTAGAAGTAGACTTAGAATATCCTTATGAACTGCATGACTCCACAACGATTATCCTCTGGCCGCAGAAAGATTAAAATGAGCCCCACAGAACCTCCTAAACTCGTGCCTAATCTTAGGCATAAAACTAAGTATGTTTGTCATTACAGACTCTACAGTTTTACCTAAGACACGGACTGAAACTGACTGCTGTTCATAGAATCATTGCTTTGATCAAGAGCCCTTTATGAGGCCATACATCATGAAGAATACTGATCTTAGAACCCAAGCCATGATGCTTCAGAAAAAGACTTCTTTAAACTGATGAACAACAGCTGTTTTGGCAAAACCATGTAGAAACGTACACAACCGTAAAGATGTTAAATTAGTTACAAAAGAAAACCAAGCAATTAAGTTTTGCCTCTAAACCCAACTATCAAAACTTTAGAAATTTAACGACAGCCTGGTTGGCATTATGATGAAGAAAAAGGATGTTAAGTGACAAGCCGGTGTTATCGGCTTTACCGTATTAGAGTTGTCAAAGTTATTGATGTTAGAATTTCTGTATGACTACTTTAAACCGCGGTACCAGAAGCAAGAGTACTTTACACAGACACTGATAGTTTTTTTTCTAGCGTCCCCACAGAAGACTTTTACAAAGACTTAGAAACAGAAGTAGCTAAAGGAACTAATGGGTGTACGACACATGTGACTATCCAAAAGACAGCCTCTTACATTCAACTGTGAACACGAAAGTAATTGGAAAGATGAAGGATGAACTTAATGGGACAGTATCAAAGAATAGTTGGTTTGCGTCGAAGATGTATAGCGTTGCCAGCCAGACTTCTGTAATAAAGAAGGCTAAGGGCATAAGTAAAGAAGTTGTCAAAAAAATATAACTCATGACAACTACAAGCAAGCTCTCTTTGAAAACAAAGAATTTTATCACACAAATGTTAATCTGCACTCTACTCTTCATCAAGTAAACACAACTGCTGTTAACAAGAAATCACTGGTCTCTAACAATAACAAGAGAATTTACGTTAATTCTGAGCTTTCATATGCTGTAGGGCATTGGAGAACTTTAAAAAGATTAACTTAACTGACTTGGCCTGTACTTAACTTAAGAACCTAACTAGTACTTACTTAAGAACCTAACAAGAACTTAACTTAAAAACCTAACTAGTACTTAAAACTAGAACTTATTTTTTTGCACTTACTTGTAATTTACTTGCACGTAACTTAAAAAGTACTTTTTATAGCTCACTTAACTTGTACTTTATTTAGTTCTTAACTTGTACTTTATTTAGTTCTTAAAAACTATTCCATAGAAAATGGGTCTACAACAGGGGGTTTGCTCTTTTTTTGTAGAAGTTGTTCTTCTTTTACTGTGGGGGCTTGCGGCTTTGTTGTTAGGTATGGTGTTAGGTATTTGTATGCTAAAAACCCACCAACAACAGCAGCAGCACCCAATACATAATGATACATCTTATTGTTTTGATTGTGATTGTGTTGTTGTTAATTGGGGTGTTGGTGCGGCGGTGATGTTGTATTACTATCTAACAATTTTTGTTTTGCTGATTGGTTTGATTTTCTCAGTCTGTTCCATTCAGCTAGTTTACGCCCGGCCTCAACACGTCCAGGATTTTTAGGCTTAGTAACATTACTCACTTGTGGCACATTTACTTGTGGTACATTCACTTGCCCCTGCGGAGGGTCCTGTGGATTGTCCTGCGGAGGGTCCTGTGGCGTCTTCTTCTCCTGATCGCTCATTTTTTTTATTGCGATTAAATTTAATATGATCAAAATTAATATGATTAAAGTAATTAATCCCATGATGAATGGGCATAACATCGTCCCAAATCTTGTAATACATGTCACATGCAAGAGTTTCTAGTGACTTGTTTAAAACCGGATCTTGTGATAAGTCGTATTTTAAATCTTCTTCTGAATCAACTGGCCCCATCTTACTTACTAACTTAGCATATAGGCTAATCATTGTCTGACCCACTGATCAACCATTTTTGACCCTAGCTGTGCTTCGTACCTAGCGTAGTACTTTTCAACGTCTGAAGTAGACAATTGCTGAATCTGTTCGACACTTAGTTCAGCGCCTAAATACTGTCTAGTTTTTCCACACGCAGCTAGAGAGTATAATCTTCTTTATGCAGTGGTCTGCTGAGTAGTCTGCTTGCTCCTCACACTTTAATAGTTCGTCACAATCTATTTTAAAAGAAATAAAAAATAATATAATACTTTTAAAACCATGAGTTTAACGTTGGTTAATTATGCAGTGCCTATCTTTGGGTGTTATAGTTTACCCCAACCCTTGCAAAATGTTTTTTAGGAATAAAACCGCCCAACTTTGGAAAGATAAAGATTCACCAAAACTATTTGCAACTTTATTTTTAGCTTTAACAAAAAAAGATTATCTGATTAAAAAGCACATAGACAGCCTTTCGTATTATGATTATTTTAATTATTTTTTTAGTTAATAAAAAGATGAGTGAAAAAAAGATTATCAATACGATTTACCACTCTGATGTAATTAGCGGCCTTAGTATAGGCATAGCGTGTTAGCAAAAAACATGTTAAAAAAGAAGCCACCCGACCTAGGGGGTTAGACATTGAGGACTTGTTAAGGTTATAGTGTAATTACTGCAGGGATTGCTCAAAAGACTTTCTTGTTGCGTAGGGGATTATCCCAGAAAATATTAGTTCAAGAAAGATTAATTCATAAGAAAATATTTATTTTTAAAAAGATGGCGGGAGTAGTTAATGATGGTAGGAGGCTATTGTTAATGCCTTGGCCTTCTCTGGAAGCAATTAAATGTTTAGTAAATTTCGGTCGATGAAGAAAGAGAACTTCATAACAAGGCCCAAAAGAAGATTAGCTAAGGCAGAGACGCTTTAGGGGAAAAAAGGGGGATTGCCACTTAGACTTATTAATAAAAAGTTAAGAGAACAGGGACATGCAGAGCACACATTTTCAGACGTTGATGAGGGAATGAATGAGTATTACTTAGTGACAGGAAAGAAGTTTCTTAAAATCCCACCGCCAGAACTGTCTGACTTTTATGAACCATCAAAGAACAGAAAATAGCAGAAATTTCCCTTTATTGTGGGGGCATGGGAGCAATCTATATTCTTGCACAAACAATCTAAAACCAATTAAAAAATACAATTAAAATACAGTCCTTCTATGGACAATAAAAATTTCAATACGAAGTACAATACGAAGTACAAAATATATTATTCTCGTAAAGGCTATTGGAAAAGGAAAGACTGCTAAATTTAAAAACTAAGTAAAGCCGCTAGAGTGTCTGAATCAGATGCGAAAGACTTGGGTTTCAAAACAGGCAATTTGGCAAATATATCTGCCTGCCCCAAAAAGAATAAAAGGCCTAAATTTGTTAACTCAGTTCCTAATGACACCCACCAATGGACTTGCTGTATCTTCCACATGACAAAGTTAGAAGAAAAAAGTTTAAAATATGCTCTGACAGTTGTTGACATGGCTTCAAGATACAAAGACCTGAACCTTTAACAGATAAAACTCAACTGCTGTGGCTGTAGCTTTACAACAAATATACATGCGAGGCCCATTAAAGTATCCTAGAATGGTTCAAGTTGATGATGGGAAAAAAGTTTAAAGGGTTTTGTAAACCAACTGTTTTAAAACATCATGTTACAGTTAAGAGAGGGATCCCAGGCAACCATCGATCACAAGCCCTAGTAGAAAACTTTAATAAAAATCTAGCTGAACGCCTGTTTACTTATCAATATCACAGAGAAATTATGGATAGAACGCCTAACACAGAATGGGTTAGGAGATTGCCAGCAGTCTTACGCGCCATGAACAATGAAGAATTTAAAGCAACAGGTCTTAAACCAGTAAACGCAATCAAATTAAAACAATTAGCATTACTGAAGATGTTCAGGGGACTCAAAAACTCTTGCCGTTTGGACTAAAAGTAAGATACTTGTATGCACCTGGAGAGGCAGAAGGTGATGTTAGAATTAGAGCCACAGATCCTATATGGAGCGTAGACGTATATGAAGTTGAAAGAATTATGAAAACAGACCCTCCCGTATATTATTTAAGAGAAACTCTCTCGTCTAAAAAGCCTGCCCCTAAAAGAGCGTTTGTTCGCAAAGAGCTGCAAGTTGTCCCACCAAACACAGTGAGTTAACAAAAAAAATAGTGTTTTATTTTTGCTAAACTTATTTTTTGCTAAACTTATTTTTTTACCCTATTTGGTTTTAGCTGATCATGTGTTTGTTTTTCAATGTTCTGTTTAATTGCATCAGTGTCTACCTGTTGTGAAGTAAACGTCTTTCTCCACTCCTTTTGAAGTTCAATTTTTTGTCGTCTATAATCCTCACCATCAGCCATAAGCTTCTGAAATTCTTCGTCTGTAATGTTTTCATCCTGTAATGATTTGCTTATTCTTAATCTTAATGAACAAAGTTTTGCTGATGCTAGGGCTACAATGGCCGTGTGCTTTTGTAATTTAGGAGTTAATTTTTTTAAAACAGCACTTACAATCATAGACACAGCGCCTAAACCTAACCCGAGACCCCCTAATGCTAAAGAGACTGGCGCCCCAGCCCCGGTGGCTAAAACAGCAACACTAGATCCAGCACTTACGCTAGCTACGGCCGATGAGCCAGTAATTACATAAGAAAGAGTATTTAAAGCTTTATCATATTTTTTTCTAGTAAGCCTATACTTATCCAAGTCGCTTTCTATTTCCTTTTGAAGTTCAGTTATTTGCTTTAATCTAAACTGTTGAACCTCCATTTTTAAATAAGATTATTTTTTAAATTAATCTTGTAAATATCTTCTTATTAATCTTTCTGGCAGCACTTTATCAACAGAGTAAAACGCAATAAAATCAACATACTTAATGAGAATAAAGTCGAGTACTGTTAGTTTGTCTTTGTCAACCATCACAGTAACCTTGTCAGATGATACATGGGTGTTTATTTTGTCTCCGTTTTTAGTACAGTGCCACCCCGGTTAGGGGACCACCCTTGGTTGCAAAAAAAGTGGTCCTCTAACCGGGGTGGTCCGCTTACCGAAGTACAGTATCAGAATAATTCTCACATTCTCACATTCTCACATTACAAACCTCAAACGGTGACTGTGAACATCACTGTCTTTGGAAAAACGAAGTAAGTTCAGTTTGCTTTGATGACTCCACACCCAGTTCACACAGTCCCTTCTGCAGATCGTACACGGCCGTGAGAAGATGGGAGCACCCTTTCCCACGATGAAGGACTTGAGCTGTTCCAGTTGGTGAAGAGCTTGGTGGACGTTTTTGATGCATGTGTCATTTGTAACGTTCTTATCTTCTTTGCCTTCCTCATCCTCCTTGTCTTCTTCGCCTTCCATGTCTTCCTTTTCTGGATGGTCCAGCTGCTCTTCCAGAAAGTCATCAAGAACATGGCGTTCAAGTCCATTGACGTCTCCATCACAAGTCTCAACTTCTGCATCACATGACAAGTAATCCTCGACGCTCCCTTCGGACAGCTCTAGACGTTCTTGCACCTTCAACACCAGCTCAAAGAGAGTTGTCTCGTCATCCGGATCTGCTGTTATTAAGTCAGCCAAGGGAAGGTCATCTTCCGGGTCAACACCCAGAACTGCTTCTGTGATCCCTGATCTCTCAAAGCAGCGTTTCACAGTAGAAGGCTTGACCTCTTTCACTGCATGGTAAATCCAGTTGATGGCATCCAGTACAGACACGCACTTGGCTACGTTGGTAATGTCGTCGCCGGCATCCATCTTCGCCAGGAGTGTCGGCAAAAAACGTTTTCGGTAATTGGCCTTGACGGTTTTGATGATGCCTTGATCAAGTGGCTGTAACCGTGAAGTTGTATTCGCCGGAAAAAAAAAACAGTTTCACATTTGTCAGAGCCAACTCTTTGGGATGACTAGGAGCGTTGTCCACAAGGAGAATGACGTTGCGGCGCTGGTTCTTCATTCTGCGATCAAATGACTGGATCCAGCGAGTGAACAATTCTGTGTTCATCCATGCTTTCTTGTGTTCCCATGTGACTGGCAGTGACGCTACATCCATTCTCTTGAAGCATCGTGGTCGCGCACACTTTCCGATGATCAGCGTTTTTTCAAACTCTCCCGTCATGTTCACACAAAATGACGCGGTGAGTCGGTCTTTTGATTTCTTACCCCCTTTGCACTCTTGTCCTCTAGTCTTTAACGTCTTATTTGGCAGGGCGCGAAAGAACAAACCACTCTCATCCATGTTGTAAACGTCCTTTGGATCGTACCCAGAGAGAATGTCAGGCAGCTTGGTATGCCAGTCTGTGACTGTTGTTTCTTCGACCGTGCCGCTTTCTCCACAGATCACACCGGCATTTATGTTGTGGCGGTTCTTGAATCGATCAAGCCATCCATTTGATGCTTTAAAACGGTCGGAAGATATCCCCAGACCCTCCGCGAAACCTCTAGCTTTTTCTTGCAGCAAAGGTCAGGACACGGGTAAGTTGAGGGCTCCAATGCGTTGGAACCACCGGTAGCAGAGAGTGTCGATATCTTCATGATGCTGGCTCGTGGAGTGTCTGAATCGTTTTCTATCAGAAGGTGCGTTTTCTTCATATGCGGTCATCAGTTCTGCCTTCCTCTTTAAAATCCGCTGGACTTGACTTTTTCCAATGCCGTACTTTTCTGCCAATGCTCTTTGTGATTTCCCATTGCTTTGTTGTATCAGCTCCACTTTTTCCTTCAGGTTCAACTCCTTTTGTTTCTTACTTGGTGTTGCCATTCTAACGCCAACTGGTTGCTTGCATTGAGCAGTGATGAATGGTGTTAGCAAAGGAATCGTGAGAGTGAGAGTGAACGTTACACGAGAAAGTCAAAAAGTTGAGCAGTGAGTGAAGTGTGAACTTCCGATCATTATCAAGTGGAAAAGTTGAGCAGTGAGTGAAGTGTGAACTTCCGATCATTATCAAGTGGTCCTCTTGCCACCTTGTGTGTACATGTACTGTATGTGTGTGTGTGTGTGTGTGTGTGTGTGTGTGTGTGTGTGTGTGTGTGTGTGTGTGTGTGTGTGTGTGTGTGTGTGTGTGTGTGTGTGTGTGTGTCATTATCAAGTACATGTACATGTGGGAGTGGACAATGCAAGAGAACGCACAATGACAAAGTGATTCACTCCGATTTTTTCTAATGGTGGCCCTTTTACCGGGGTTAAATCGACTTTTGGTCCCGTTTTGGGGGGGTCCCGCGGTCCAGGACCGGGGTGCCCTGTTCCCCGGGGTTTTAGTAACGAGATAAAGAGGGAAAAATCGGTGAAAAAAAAAAACCCGGTCCTTCAGGGGTGGTCCCCTCCCCGGGGGTGGTCCCAAAAGGGTTTTTCCATGTAATTGAAAACCGAGCTTAAGAGGGATCCCAATTTTCACCCTTTTATTTGTTCCCTGATTAGCTATGTTTGGCAAACTAAGGATCACCCTCCTAGGAGTAAAAATAAGCGAAAAGCATCTCTTTGCTGGGTAGTGCCTGAAAGCGTTGGAGTAATTCTAAGCCGACAGTGTCACCCCCCAACATCGAAAGGACTTCTTTCTCGTACTTATTCAGAACCCGCCAATTATTTAATTGTTTTTTCTGTTTTGTTCCTGGAATAGGCAAAACAAGAAGGGGCCCTTCATGCAACCCTTTCAAAATTGTTTTCTTTCAAGTATACTTTGGGGTTTCGTGTTCAAATTTTAAAATTTCCCAAAAATTTCAGGAAGTAACGCCCAAGATTTCTCTCTTTTATAAAGTTTGTTTATGTTTCCAAAATCTTTTCCCCTTAAATTTTTATCTCTTCTAGGGAGGTATTGCGTCGTTTTTTGTCTTAATTTCTGTTCGTTTGTAACCCCCGCATGTGTATTTAAACCCATAAAATTTCCTGGCACCCATACGATCAACTCGGGTGTGTCTGCTAGGTCTTTTAACCTACTGCAACGATTTAGGAGCTAGCTGCGCTTTTGTTCTGGCCCCCGAGCATTTTTTTTTGTTAAAATTATAAAAACCCCAAAAGTTTAAGCAATCAATAATAAACAAATTATAATAAACAAACGTATTGAACTGGAGGGTCAGTCCGTAAGCATAGCTTAGCGTGCTTAGATTTTTCTAACTGCTCTTTTATTTTTTTTAGCTCATCTTTGTCCCTTATTATATAGTTTTCACTTAAACATTCTTCAAAACTATCTTTGTCCTTAGTGTAAAATAATACAACCGATTTTAACTGCGATCGAGAGTCTTTTAAGACAGCATTATATTTTTGAGTTAAGAGCCACACAGAAACTAAGGCGTGGCGGCCACTAAAGGCTAGCTTTGACAGAGCTTTTCTTTTCTTAACAATGTCTCGTTCAGCCGAACAGTCATCAATAATAAACAGTGTTTCAGTTCCCTCAAATAGTCTATAGTAATGTTCTAAACAGTCGCTCAGTTTATCGCTAGGATCAACTAAAAATATATTCTCGTCTGTCCAAATAAACTTCCTTTCTTTGTAAGACTTGTTGTGCTTAATGGTTGTGCAGAATATAACAATGTGCTCGTAATGAAACCTGTATTGTTTGTAACAAATGAAGTACGAAGACAGTTTTCCCACACCCCGTAATCCCGCAGATAAGAGAACAGTGCGGATCTTTTGGCAGAAACTTCAACCTATCCATCTGTTTTTATTAGAATATTTCTTCTGCATTTTAATAAGCCACGTCTTTTAACCTGTTTTCTTCAATGTTTAACTGGGCATCACAAACCATAAAAACATGCATTTTTATTGGGGCGTTTCCGTCTGCTTTCTTGTGAATATTTATTTTTATACCATCTTGCCCTACCCTTTCTCCACTTCCAAACAATCTGTTGTCAAATGTGGATCTAAAATCCAACCACAGCCCATATTTAGTTATTAAGTAGTCTTTGAGTCTTACATCATAAAGGCGAAGTTTTTTTACATACTCGATCAACTGTAGGATCTCTTTGCCTACCTCCAGCGAACAATTTTCTTATTTCATCAAAGTGTTGGTGAGGTAAAAGCCCACGGCCCGAATACAACTGATCAGACTTGCCATTTATTGCACAGTCAACCTTCTCAATTTTTGGATTATAAAACGCTTCTGATTCTCTCTGAAAAGGAGTTGTTCCTTCAGTAAACAAGAACAAAATTCCTTTCAAAGACTTCAAAGACTGATTTAGATGTATGTTCCAGAGAGTGTCTCGCTTATTTCTATTTTCTGTAATGGCGTGCATAACGTTTTCATAATAAATAACCGTTTTACTTTTATACTGGGTTAAGATTGTTCTGGCCAGTTCAGGGTTAGTAACAACATCAAACTCAAGAGAGATGTCGCTGACTGTGTATTTAGCTAAAGGGTCTTCAGACAGAACGACAGAATCGCTAGGATTAAATGTCAGTTCATAAGTAAGTTTTTCTTTCAGCGCACCTTGGTAATATGGCATATGTGTCTTTAACAACTCAAAATCTAGAGGGATGCAGAATCTGTTGCCAAATGCTTCTGCTACTGCCTCATCTTTAACATCAACCTTTGCATCCTCCGCTTTAAGCCTGTGCTTGAGACCGTTTGGGCTTTGTATTCCCTGATAAACTTTTTCTTTCCTTTCTTTTTTAGGCAGCCATAGATCAGAATAGAGGGCAAAAAATGTCTGCCTCGCTTAGTACAAAGACTTCTCTGCCCTCCAGTTTGATTGCCATATGTTTAACGATAGCCCTGCCCAAATTAGCAACAACCGTAGCATTAGGATCTGCTGATGTAATATTTTATTTTGAATGATAGTTTAGCGGTGCCTGGCATTATAACATCGTCAGCGCCAAGATCAGGAACTTAACTATTATAGTTTTGTCCAGGCTCAACTGTTGATGGAGTATTTACACTAATTACGTCTGCCTTATACCTTTTACGCCGTGGGGTTCCTTCTCTTTTCTATATGGATCGAGGTCACAGCCGTATGAGTTCATTTTTTATAAAACAAAAAAGAATAAATAAAAAAATATGGCTGAAGATTTTGACGCAATTGATCCTGTTGAAGAAGATGAAACAGAACTTTGTTGTTTTCCCTCAGAGGCATAAAAAGGCAAGGAGTCAAATTACCATCTTTCCGCGGTCACTGAGGAGAAACAACAAGTTTCGAATATCGGTATATGACCAGGAGTT
>JAFLJL010014926.1:32115-44619 GCA_018398815.1 Conus ventricosus | reverse complement strand
GGGGATTAAAACTTTAAGCCAAAAATTCGGGATAAAAAGAAATCTGATTTTCAGTTCAATATTAATGTACCTGTCCAGATACCCACTGGGTAAAAATGCATCATATGCAGAACTGACAAATTATATTGTCACTCCTCGTGGAGTGGACCTAAGCGCATATAACATCTTTTGTGTCATGTGTTGCATGTATGTGGGAAGAATGTGAAGAGAAAGCATGCTGATCAGGGTGAAGGAAAATGGGGAGGACGAAAGAGAACAGTTCTCAATTGCCATGGGACCTAACAAGAAGCATCACCCCACAAAAGATCTTAGGGGACATAAGGGAATTTGTGGCGGGAGCGCGACTATTCCGGTAATTTCCGGTAAGATGAAATTCTCAAAACAGGCCAGGCATGCGTAAAAGCATTCCGGTACTTTCCCGGTAAGACCAACCCTTAATGCAAGGTCGCGCATGCGTAAAAGTGCTTCCTTTTTCGAGGTAACACGCTAGCAGTAAAAGCACACTCCCTGCTCTGGGAAAAAAAAATTCCCACCCTCCACCCCTTCCAGTCAAAGGCGCGGGCTGCGCTTTCCCCCCTTCGGGCCAAAACTAAAGGTTCAGATCCCAGGGGAATATAATGTTTTTAACCCCCTTCACCCAGTGTTGGAAAGAAAGCGGCGCAAAGCGCTGGTCAGAAAGCGAAAGAAATACTGGATTTTTAAGCCGTTCCTGGCAAAAAAAGGGGTATTGCCCTTTTGAATCTGTAGTGACGTAAAGGTTGAATTCAGTTACCTGGCAAAAAAAATGTTTTTCCTTTGAAGCTATGGGTGAGTTTGATCTTTGAATTTCCCGTTAACTTACAAACAAAAGGTATGGTCCAAGTGAAACTAAGGTTGAAGTTATGCGTTTAATTCCTAACTTAACAAAGGGACCAGGAAAAGCACTTGCAAGAACGGGACTTAAGTCAAGAAATTACTGGATAAAAAGAAATCTGATGTTTACAGGTTCAATATATATGTACCTGTCCAATCCCCCCCTGGGTATAATGCATCTATATGCAGAACTGACAAATTATATTGTCACTCCTCGTGGAGTGGACCTAACGCAATATAACAAACTTTTGTGTCATGTGTTGCATGTATGTGGGAAGAATGTGGGAAAGAGAAAGCATGCTGATCAGGGGTTTAAGGAAGATGGGGAGGACGAAAGAGAACAGTTCTCAATTGCCATGGGACCTAACAAGAACTCAGCCACAAAAATACTTTATGAAAACACTACGCTGGCAGAAAGAATAAGGATTCTGTTTAGAGAACAGGGGATTACAATAGTAGCATATTAAAGGGTGTTGCGTTTGCTATCTTTCACTCTTTTATGCTTTAACTGGCAGGCCCAAGGGGGGCAGTAGCGCCCCCGAAAACCCCAGCCTGGAAAGGGGTTGGGAAATTTAGAAAAAACAATTAATATCTACCCAAACTTATTAAAAAAGGTTAGCACTAAAGCGCTTGTTTGCTTGCCTGGCATAATGGGGCTTGTTGTTATTTGGGTTTTTTTGTCTACTATGGGAAGGGTGGCGGGTTTAAATTTGGCTGCCATCTGGGGACTTTAGGAGGGCTAGCTGCTGGTTTAAATTTTTTTAGTAAAATAATAGGGCTAACCCATTTTTAAAAGTTAAAAAATACAACCAAGGGCTGTCTTTTCGCTATTGGGGCTGTCAGGGTGGGGGCAGTTTCAACAGGGGCGTGCTTTCTGGTTGTGGGGGGGCCTTATAAGGGTGGGGGGATCGTTTATAACTGGAACGCTTTTTTCGGGGCTGGGTTTTTTTTTTAAAAAGGGATGGTGCAGGCCTTTTTGTTTAAACCTTGATTGTGCCCAAAGGGTTTTTGGTCGTCTCCAGTTTATGGGGTTTCATTTTTATAATTTCTGTATCATCCCAAACTGAAAGGCAAAGGGTCAAGGGTAGCATGAAATTAATCCAGGGCCCTTACAAAAAAGTAAAACCTTTGACCTAGCATGTGAAAAAAAGGGCCTTGATCCCTTTGTATGCGGGAAAGGGCCCAAATAACCCGCAGATTTAAATTAAGCACCCTTCTAAATTACTTAAATTGTTTTCGGCAAAAAAGCCAGGGGATTGATCCACTATGCTAGATTTGTCTTTTGCTTGTGCCCCTTTAAATGGGGAAACCCAAAGGGTAGGGCCCTTTAAATGGAGTCTTATGTTTTTCCCACTCCTGGAAATTGTTAGACCTTCCTTTCATCAAAGTAAATTTTTTCCCAAGCATTAGGTTGTTTTTTTTCCCAATTGCCCCTAATGGGGATTTGTTTGTTTGGTTGAAAAGGGTGGGGTTTAGGCCAGAAGTTCTTAATTATATTCTTTTTTTGTCCCCCCAAAAATTCCCAATGTGCCTAACCCATTGATTGCGGTTAATTTTTTGGCCCTAAAATCAGTTAAAGGGTTTAAAATGTTAAATTCATTGAAAAATTCTTTCATATGAAATTAGGGGTCCTTTGGGTTTTTTAAAGGGTTTTAAACGCTTTGTCGTTAGGGGGGGGCCCCTTGTAGTTCGGAATTAGTATTGTCGTACTGGTAATAAACGAAATTTATATACTGCCCCTTATTTAAAAGTTTGGGGAGGGGTTTTTTAAAGGGTTTGTTATAAAGGGCCGCACCCCATGGTTTTTGCGCAGTAAATGGGAAAAATTTAACTGTTTCGGGGAAAAAAAAGCCATGGGGCGGGATGACCATGCTGATGGCACTCTGTCACTCTTTATTGGGGGATTTAAATATTTAGTTAGCGGTTACAAGTCTAACCCGGGAAGCCGTATGATTCATCAACTGCAAGGGTTTAAAATTTGGGCTAAATCCAAAGATTTGGGTTATAAAACGCTCCTACATTGTAAGTGGCACTTTCGTTATATTTAAAAGGTTCCATTTTAAATAGTTTTAAAATATTTTATAAAAAAGATTACACTATATAACCCAACAAAACAAACGGTGTTTCTTAACGTATCCAATTGTCAATTGGTGGGGTGATTATAGGGTTGCCCTTAAAAAAAATTGGCTTTAAAGTTATGGGGTTTTAACAATTTTCTGAAGAGGCTCAAAAAACTGGATTAATTTTAAATGACGAACAAGGCAGTCAAATAAGTCATATACAAATACCAGAAGGTTATTACAACTTTTTGCTTTTTAAAAGAATACTTACGAATTGGTAAATTGTTAAAATTAACGAGGCAAACCTCAGAATTACTATAAATTTTCCACTAGAAGAAATAAGAGAGTATACTTTTCCTAGAGGCTTGCTCGAATCTTAGGCTTTCACAGTAGTGGAAAGAGATTATAGATTTAGCACAAGAGAAAACATCAGGAAATTTGAAGGCAATAAACCTTCTGATTTCTTATGAACCCAATGTTGTTTGTTCATTTACAACAGTTAAAAACAGATGTTTTGCCATAAACTAGGCGGGTTTTGCGATTATCAGTCATATACATTTGGTAGAGACCCATTCAAATAATTGATTAGTGAACCTATAAATTCATTGGACGTAAAAATAACTAATCAAGATGGAAAGTCCGTTGTCTGTTCTGATTTATTAATAGTGCAAGAAGTAGAAGAGCGTACTGTAAACCCTTAATTTTTAAAGCCCTGGGGAGAATGTAAATATGCGGGTTCACGATCACCAAATCTTATCTTGCACATAAGCCCCCCATTTTAAAAGTAACGATTACGTCGATTTTGGGGGTTTTGCATGTTAATTTATTTGTAAAAAAGGTGTTAATTTTGGCTAAAATCAACATGAGAAGGAGTGATTTGTTTGTGAAAAGGGGGGTTTTCGTGCAAAATAAATGGGTGAGCTTGAACCCGCATATTTACATTCTCTCCAGGTCATCCACTAAAAGGACGCTAACTTCAAATCACATTGGCGTAGTCACACACTTCTCAAAGCAAAATTTTAATTGAATCAGTTGAGAAACGCTGAGTTATAAAAGGGCCGTTTATGTTTAACACACTCAGACACACACACCATTTGCATTGTCATTTTCTTCGTCATTATTGTAGCCATGCTAGAATGAAAGGGGGTAGTGACTTCCCATCTCCTAAGCCTTTTATCCTTCGTAAGATTTAAAATAAAAGACAGACATCAGAGGGGGTGGGGGGGGGGACACACAGACAGAGACGGAGACAACAGGACAGACAGACAAATAGACCAGCAGATAGACCCAAAAAGAGAGAGAGAGGAGACAGACAAGAGAGGGGGGGGGAGGGGTGTATATTAAATGTCATTTCCATATCGTGAAATAAACACATAAAACTGAATGTTTTGGGGTGGGGAGTTAATCTAAAAAATAAAAAAAGGGGGGGGGGGGGCATTCTGGCGTGGTTTGTTTTAACTCCCGGGGAGTTAAAATTGGCACGTGCTAATTCTAACTCCCGTGGAGTTAAAAAGGGATCATTACACCGGTCTTATTCGCATAAGACGAGGATTCAAGCCAGATATATCTAACACTAAACTGTGGAGCGAAGATGCGTAAAGGGAGAGAAAGTACTTTCTTCTGCTCACATTATAAACTTTACATCCATAAAACAAGTTTTGCCACCACACAAAAAAAATCAATCAAAACACTAAACAATCAAACAAAAATGAATAAACAAAAATGTCTGCCATTATCATATTTCTATCAGTAATATAATTATCATCATTACTGCCTGGACTCACACATTGTCTCCTTGACAGCCTCGTTTTCATTCAACGCTCATCTTGCGCTGACGTGAATGAAGATAAGTGATTGCTCGTTCATTTCCGTTGTCCTGAGTGTACTGTATCTTGCCTGTAGAAAACCTAAGAGGTCGAAACGCGTCGTGTTTCGTCTTGTGATTCGTTTGTCTACGTTTTCTTGGCAGTTCGCTATTAATTACATTTAAAATTTGTTTACCTTGTATTACAACTGTTTCTTCTACTATATACTACTACGCTACTACTACTACTGCTGCTGCTGCTACCACTACTACGACTACTACTACTACTACTACTACTACTACTACTACTACCACCACCACCACCACTAAATCGTTCTCAGCTTTCACATCATTTCACCATGTTGACCTTGACTGCTTGTCAGTCGGTGATGACTCCATAAATACACCCATGGGAACATTGGACAGTGTGTGGCCTATTGACGAAATCTTCACTCTAGGCTGAACATTGGACAGTGGCGGAAATCTTCACACTAGGCTGAACATTGGACAGTGGCGGAAATCTTCACACTAGGCTGAACATTGGACAATGGCCGAAATCTTCACACGAGGCTGAACATTGGACAGTGGCGGAAATCTTCACACGAGGCTGAACATTGGACAGTGTGTGGCCTATTGGCGGAAATGCTCACACTAGGCTAGTGTCCTTGTTCAGTTTTTACTGATCTTAGCATTCAGACAGCCTTTTTTCTGCTGCCTTTTCTTGTTACTTTTATTTGTGTTATCTTATTTATCTATTTGTATTCATTCATGTATTTTTTTTAGAACAGTACGATATAAAGGAGGACTATCTTCACTGTAGTCTATATCGAAAGAGCAGTGGGTGCGCCCGGGCCTGTTCAGTGGGGCTACGTACGGACATGCGCTGACTGGGAGCAGGAAGCCAGCTGGGGCTGTTGTTTACACTACAGTGAACAGAGCACTGGACCAAAGAATATAGTACACTACGGAGTGTACTATATTCTTTGATTGGACCCTGTCACCACGGTGTCAAATAACCGTCTTCCAGTGGAGGGGGGAAGAGAAGTGAGTACCGAGGTGTGTGCAGTTGGCTAGGTGTAGGGAAGGGAGCAGCGATAGAGCCAATAGATGGGCGGGAAGAAAAGAGGTGGAGAGAAGCAGTGGGGAAGAGGGGAGACAGACAGAGACTGCGGTTGTGTGGGTGAAAACAGCATAGTGGCTGCACACCAAACAGTACGATACTGACTGGTCGAGAATCAGCGTGTCTGGCCGGTTGGACGTAAATCTCACCGTCATTGTTTGGGTTGTGAACACCACAGTTGAAGTGAAAGGTAAATGCTGGTTTGGTTTCTATGCATGTTCTCTATGAGCTTGTCTAGATCTTTCAGTCTACGTGTCTGTGTCTGTGTACTGGGCTTGCCTATAAAGTGGGCTTCTGGTCAAAAACCCAGAAAGTGGTGTCTTTCTTTTTTCATCCCATTAACCAGTTTTTGTATATTCAGTTTTTCTTTGCATAGATCCCACCACACATTTTTATGGTCGACAATATTTGATACAATGTTTAGAATGTCTAAATAAGTGGTTTTGAAAATGAAAAGTTACACTTTCTGAGTAGATTTCCGAAAACATGAATTTTCAAAAAATAAAGGAAAACGTCCATAAAATCGTATAGTATTCTAGTTTGGCCTGCTTAAAGAGTTTTAGTATCGAAATATCATGTATAAACTCTACTTTCTTTCCTTAAATGATAATGTTCTTTCAAATGCATTTGAAAAAGTTGAAAGACACAGTTTAAGGGTTGTGTACGTGTGTCATGTGTGTATGTGTGTGTGTGTGCGTGCGTGCGTGCGTGCATGCGCACGCGCGCGCGCGCGCGTGTGGTGTGTGTGTGTGTGTGTGTGTGTGTGTGTGTGTGTGTGTGTGGATAACTGGACTTATTCTGCCAGTTTACAAAAGAAAAGGTAGTAAAATGGACTGTAACAATTATAGAGGTATAACACTTTTGAGTTGTGTTGGAAAACTGTTCACAACAATTTTGAATAACCGTTTGACAAATTTTATTGAGAAGAACAACACACTTTCGGAAAATCAAGCTGGTTTTCGACACGGTCATTCTGCAACAGATCATATATTTGTTTTAAAAAGTTTAATTGATATTTTCAATTATCGTAAAAAACAATTGTTTTGTGTTTTTGTAGATTTCACAAAAGCGTTTGGTTCAGTTTGGAGGCAGGGATTATGGCTAAAGTTTATCAAAGAAGGTGCAAATGGAAAGATTTTGCAAGTAATCACGAATATGTATCAGCAAATAAAATCTTGTATATTTATAAATGGGAGTCAATCTGAATATTTTGGCAGTTTTAGAGGTGTTCGTCAAGGTGAAAATCTTTTACCTCTGCTATTTTCTTTGTATTTGAATGATCTGGAACAATATTTAGAGATCGTAACTGTGCTTACTTGAATATTGATTTAAATCTTCCTGATTCAGATTTATTAAGTGACATTAGTTTCCTTTTACTTTTGTATGCTGATGATATTATTGTAGATTCTTTTTGTGGTTTACAGCATGCTCTTGATGTATTAGCAAGTATTGTGATACATGGAAGCTTAATGTTAATGTAGCAAAAACAAAGGTTGTAGTCTTTAATGAACGCAATAATCCTGGAAAAAAAACTAAAGTTCAGAAACCAGTCTATAGAAACTGTACACACTTTCAAATATTTAGGTATTATTTTTAGCAGAGCATGAACTTTTTTTTATAAATGTAAGAAGTATTTGTATGACCAAGCGCAATTTGCAATGTTTTTTTTTTTTCATTAAGTATGGCAAGATTTCAAAATTTGCCTATTAACATTGTACTGGACTTGTACCAGTCAATGGTACTGCCTGTACTTTTATATGGGTATGAAATTTGGGGATATAGTGATTTAAAGCTAATGGAAAGTTTCCAGCTTAAATTTTTGAAGCATATTTTTCATTTAAATCGTTCTACCAAAACAGAATTGATATATGAAGAACTAGGAATATATTCTGTATCAGTTTAGGTATACGCACGACTAATAAAATTCTGCCCATCAGTACTTCCGCCACAAACAAACAAATATTCATCTAGATTGTATAAAGTATTGTATAATTTATACAGAAATCAGGGTTTTACATCTAGGTGGTTGATGTGAATACGGTATATCCCAATAGAAACAGGATTCGACTGCGTTTTGGAGACACAAAAGTTTTCGTCTGTTCACGGCCTTTGTAGAAATGTTCGTATTTCATTAGATGTTTACATGCGCACATGGAATGATGCTTTAGAATTTAGTAATAAGTGTTTATTTTATAGGAATTTTAAAACAGAGTTTTGCCGTGAAAAATATATTGAAATGTTGCCTGATGTTTATACATACCCACTAATTCGGTTCCGCTGTGGTAATCATAAAGTCATGATAGAAATTGGCAGTCGATTTGGAATATCTCACGATGAATGATTCTGTCGGGACTGCGACCAGAATGACTTTGGTGATGAACTTCATTTTGAAATGAAATACACCAAATATAAGAACGTTAGAAATCAGTTTACACCAAGAAAATTTACATGTATCAAGTCCGTATTTAACTGTTGTCGTTTGCTCTGTGGTAGTAAAAAAAAAGAGTTGCTGCACGCGTGCGCGCGCGCGTGCGTGCGTGCGTGCGTGCGTGCGTGTGTGTGTGTGTGTGTTGTGTGTGTGTGTGTGTGTGTGTGTGTGTGTGTTGGGGTGTGTGTGTGTGTAAGAGAGAGGGGAGAGGAGAGAGAGAGTGTGTGTGTGTGTTGTGGGTGTGTGTGTGTGTGTGTGTGTGTGTTGTGTGGGGCTCTTTTAGTTTAAAGATTTTATTTACTTTGAATATTTTTGAACGAAAGAGTGAGCCCATCTGCATGATTAAGTGCTTGTTTTGAAAGTTGTAAGCTTATGCTAAGATACTTATTTACATCATGGCATAGAAAGGAGCTAAAGCCAGGGTGTAAAACATAACTAAAATAAGATTATCAATTAGCACAGTAATGAAAATAAAAGTAAGTGGTAGCCTATTTGCGTTTTTTTTTATAAGATTTGTAGATAATTGTGAAAGACATTTTCAGATGGTTAATGTCTGAAAAGCCACAGATAGCAGCCTTCCTTAAGGATAGTGGATTTCATGGTTAATGTCTGAAAGCCACAGATAGCAGCCTTCCTCTAAGGATAGTGGATTTCATGGTTAATGTCTGAAAGCCACAGATACCCAGCCTTCCTCTAAGGATAGTGGGATTTCATGGTTAATGTCTGAAAGCCCAGATAGCAGCCTTCCTCTAAGGATAGTGGTTTTCATGGTTAATGTCTGAAAGCCCACAGATAGCAGCCTTCCTCTAAGGATAGTGGATTTCGGGTTTAAAAGTCTGAAAGCCACAGATAGCAGCCTTCCTCTAAGGATAGTGGATTTCAGGGTTTAAAATGTCAAAAGCCACGATAGCAGCCTTCCTCTAAGGATAGTGGATTTCATGGTTAATGTCTGAAAGCCACAGATAGAAAGCCTTCCTCTAAGGATGGGATTTCATGGTTAATGCTGAAAGCCACAGATAGCAGCCTTCCTCTAAGGATAGTGGTTTTGAATTTCATAGGATATATTTACTATGATGCGCCACTTTTCGCTATTTAGTCTGCCCAATCATCAGAAAGGGCTGTGCGTTTGTACCATAGTGTTCAAGTGCTTCGGCTGTTCGGATGATCCCTGGAGTCTTTAGCCAGGGTACGACAACACAACAGCATCTGCAGTAAACCCCAAAAATGGAAGGGATCTAAAAAAGTTGACAGTGCTACCGCGCAAAGAAAAGAAATGAACGGGCAAAAACAGTTCTGCAGCAAATTCCCCCCTTAATTCGTATTAAAAGTTTTAAAGCTTGTGAAGGGAATACCTTCCATATGATGACTTCTTCACCAACATCCGCACCTTCAGAACACTTCTTTAGTATACAACAGTCTGTAAAACTTTCAAATGATTTGGATAGTGTTTGCCAAGCGAGGACTTGACGGAATATCGCAGACTTTTGGGCCTTCATTTTTTCTAGTTTATGCAATCTGTGTCAACTTTTGGAAAATGGAGTTCAGTCTGGGGATGATGTCCCTGGGTTGTTGGAAAGATCAGATGGAATGTTCGTATCGTCGTTAAAGAACTGATCATTGCGCTCTCCCAGGAACATGAACCTTTGAATTTAATTCGATTCCCATAGCATTTCAGTATTGGATTGAATGGCTTCCTAACATAGATTTTGTTGTTCCGAGTTTCATCTGCCTTTCTAAAGGTATTATTGCAAGTATTGCTTCGGTTTTCATGGCTGATAATGACAAATAACACCTATGGCTTACTTGTAAGTTTTGCTATCAACAATTTTGTCACTTTTAAAATAAGCATTTTGGAGCACACACACACACACCCCACCACACACACACCACACACACACACACACACACATCACATAATTTCCGGGCATATATTAGTTTAGAAGCGCTAGGTTGTTGCTCTGGGGAAGAAATGTTTCAGTATCTTTATCCCATAAATTTTTTGACCCAATGCCTTGAGAGAAAAGAAATATGTCAGTATCTTTATCCATATTTGTTGACTAATGCCTTGAGAAAAAAGAATGTTTCAGTATCTTTATCCCATATTTGTTGACTAAGCCTTGAGAAAAAAGAAATGTTTCGGTATCTTTATCCCATATTTGTTGACTAATGCCATGAGAAAAAAAAAAATGTTTCCAGTATCTTTATCCCCTATTTGTTGACTAATGCCTTGGAAAAAAGAAATGTTTTAGTATCTTTATCCCATATTTGTTGACTAATGCCTTGAGAAAAAAGAATGTTTCAGTATCTTTATCCCATATTTGTTGCTAATGCCTTGAGAAAAAAGAAAAGTTTCAGTATCCCTTTTTCCCATATTTGTTGACTTTAAAGCCTTGAGAAAAAAGAAATGTTTCCGTATCTTTATCCAATTGTTGACTAATGCCTTGAAAAAAAGAAATGTTTCAGTATCTTTATCCTATTTGTTGACTAATGCCTTGAGAAAAAAAGAAATGTTTCAGTATCTTTATCCCATATTTGTTGACTAATGCCTGAGAGAAAGAAATGTTTCAGTATCTTTATCCCATATTTGTTGACTAATGCCTTGAGAAAAAAAAAAAATGTTTCAGTATCTTTTCCCATATTTGTTGACTAATGCCTTGAGAAAAAAGAAATGTTTCAGATCTTTATCCCTATTTGTTGACTAATGCCTTGAGAGAAAAGAAATGTTTCAGTATCTTTATCCCATATTTGTTGACTAATGCCTTGAGAGAAAGAAATGTTTTTAGTATCTTTATCCCATATTTGTTGACTAATGCCTTGAGAAAAAAGAAATGTTTCAGTATCTTTATCCCATATTTGTTGGGCTAATGCCTGAGAGAAAAGAAATGTTTCAGTATCTTTATCCATATTTGTTGACTAATGCCTGAGAGAAAAGAAATGTTTTTGTCTCTTTATCCCATATTTGTTGACTAATGCCTTTAGAAAAAAAGAAATGTTTCAGTATCTTTATCCCATATTTGTTGACTAATGCCTTGAGAGAAAAGAATGTTTTTAGTATCTTTATCCCCTATTTGTTGACTAATGCCTTGAGAAAAAGAAATGTTTCAGTATCTTTATCCCATATTTTTTGACTAATGCCTTGAGAAAAAAGAAATGTTTCAGTATCTTTATCCCATATTGTTGACTAATGCCTTGAGAGAAAAGAAATGTTTCAGTATCTTTATCCCATATTTGTTGACTAATGCCTTGAGAAAAAGAAATGTTTCGTATCTTTATCCCATATTTGTTGACTAATGCCTTGAGGAAAAAAGAAATGTTTCAGTACTTTATCCCAATTGTTGACTAATGCCTTGAGAAAAAAGAAATGTTTCAGTATCTTTATCCCATATTTGTTTACTAATGCCTTGAGAGAAAAGAAATGTTTCAGTATTCTTTATCCCATATTTGTTGACTAATGCCTGAGAAAAAAGAAAAAGTTTCAGTATCTTTATCCCATATTTGTTGACTAATGCTTGAGAAAAAAGAAATGTTTCAGTTTTCTTTATCTGTCATGTGACGTAGCCTCACATCAAGGCATGTGAGCTCCATCACATGTAGTTAATGATATGAATCATTTCCCCATGCCAAAATAAAGGAAGAATATTCATATGGCTTGACTAGTGTAGCGGGCGGGCCCCAAAATAATTGTGAGTAAAGATCTTTCAAGAAACGAATGTGGGCATTGGGTGAAAGTGAACCCCTGAGTGATAGTTTTAAAAAGGGCTGGTAAGGTAAGGGGCTGGTCATGTGTTTTGAACACTGGTATGCACTCAAAAGGAGAAGGGGGGAAAGTCAGTTTAACCCAGCAGATGGCTAGAGACCGAACCTGTCAGGACGGTGGGTCCTCTTTGTGGGCCAGTCATTACCAGGTGAGTGATAGATAGTTGGGGAAAGCTACAGGGGGAGGAACAGTAAAAAGGCCGCTCTGGGCCACTTGCTCCCCCCACCAAGTTTTTGGGCGAAAGTGGCCTAAAAGCCGCCTATTCCTGTTCTCTGACAAGTAACCAAAAAATAACGACCCTACAAACAAACATACTGTGCAGGGTTATCCGTTTTTAATACTAATTTACTAAACTTTTCAGATTTCAGTTTTTGCTTAAATCCAGTGTTTTTCCTGATCGTTTTCAATAACATCATTTTCACGCAAACATTCTTCAATGAGCTCTGTCTTTCATGTGAAATAACACTACAGTCTTTAACTGTT
>JAFLJL010014926.1:0-31115 GCA_018398815.1 Conus ventricosus | reverse complement strand
ATAAAAGTCATCTAATCTGAAACACATAAAACGAATGTTTTGGGGTGGGGGAGTTATCTAAAAAATAAAAAGGGGGGGGGGGGGCATTCTGGCGTGGTTTGTTTTAACTCCCGGGGAGTTAAAATTGGCACGTGCTAATTCTAACTCCGTGGAGTTAAAAAGGGGATCATTACACCGGTCTTATTCGCATAAGACGAGGATTCAAGCCAGATATATCTAACACTAAAACTGTGGAGCGAAGATGCGTAAAGGGAGAGAAAGTACTTTCTTCTGCTCACATTATAAACTTTACATCCATAAAACAAGTTTTGCCACCACAAAAAAAAATCAATCAAAACACTAAACAATCAAACAAAAATGAATAAACAAAAATGTCTGCCATTATCATTATTTCTATCAGTAATATAATTATCATCATTACTGCCTGGACTCACACATTGTCTCCTTGACAGCCTCGTTTTCATTCAACGCTCATCTTGCGCTGACGTGAATGAAGATAAGTGATTGCTCGTTCATTTCCGTTGTCCTGAGTGTACTGTATCTTGCCTGTAGAAAACCTAAGAGGTCGAAACGCGTCGTGTTTCGTCTTGTGATTCGTTTGTCTACGTTTTCTTGGCAGTTCGCTATTAATTACATTTAAAATTTGTTTACCTTGTATTACAACTGTTTCTTCTACTATTACTACTACTGCTACTACTACTACTGCTGCTGCTGCTACCACTACTACGACTACTACTACTACTACTACTACTACTACTACTACTACCACACCACCACCACTAAATCGTTCTCAGCTTTCACATCATTTCACCATGTTGACCTTGACTGCTTGTCAGTCGGTGATGACTCCATAATACACCCATGGGAACATTGGACAGTGTGTGGCCTATTGACGGAAATCTTCACTCTAGGCTGAACATTGGACAGTGGCGGAAATCTTCACACTAGGCTGAACATTGGACAGTGGCGGAAATCTTCACACTAGGCTGAACATTGGACAATGGCCGAAATCTTCACACGAGGCTGAACATTGGACAGTGGCGGAAATCTTCACACGAGGCTGAACATTGGACAGTGTGTGGCCTATTGGCGGAAATGCTCACACTAGGCTAGTGTCCTTGTTCAGTTTTACTGATCTTAGCATTCAGACAGCCTTTTTTCTGCTGCCTTTTCTTGTTACTTTTATTTGTGTTATCTTATTTATCTATTTGTATTCATTCATGTATTTTTTTTAGAACAGTACGATATAAAGGAGGACTATCTTCACTGTAGTCTATATCGAAAGAGCAGTGGGTGCGCCCGGGCCTGTTCAGTGGGGCTACGTACGGACATGCGCTGACTGGGAGCAGGAAGCCAGCTGGGGCTGTTGTTTACACTACAGTGAACAGAGCACTGGACAAAGAATATAGTACACTACGGAGTGTACTATATTCTTTGATTGGACCCTGTCACCACGGTGTCAAATAACCGTCTTCCAGTGGAGGGGGGAAGAGAAGTGAGTACCGAGGTGTGTGCAGTTGGCTAGGTGTAGGGAAGGGAGCAGCGATAGAGCCAATAGATGGGCGGGAAAGAAAAGAGGTGGAGAGAAGCAGTGGGGAAGAGGGGAGACAGACAGAGACTGCGGTTGTGTGGGTGAAAACAGCATAGTGGCTGCACACCAAACAGTACGATACTGACTGGTCGAGAATCAGCGTGTCTGGCCGGTTGGACGTAAATCTCACCGTCATTGTTTGGGTTGTGAACACCACAGTTGAAGTGAAAGGTAAATGCTGGTTTGGTTTCTATGCATGTTCTCTATGAGCTTGTCTAGATCTTTCAGTCTACGTGTCTGTGTCTGTGTACTGGGCTTGCCTATAAAGTGGGCTTCTGGTCAAAAACCCAGAAAGTGGTGTCTTTCTTTTTCATCCCATTAACCAGTTTTTGTATATTCAGTTTTTCTTTGCATAGATCCCACCACACATTTTTATGGTCGACAATATTTGATACAATGTTTAGAATGTCTAAATAAGTGGTTTTGAAAATGAAAAGTTACACTTTCTGAGTAGATTTCCGAAAACATGAATTTTCAAAAAATAAAGGAAAACGTCCATAAAATCGTATAGTATTCTAGTTTGGCCTGCTTAAAGAGTTTTAGTATCGAAATATCATGTATAAACTCTACTTTCTTTCCTTAAATGATAATGTTCTTTCAAATGCATTTGAAAAAGTTGAAAGACACAGTTTAAGGGTTGTGTACGTGTGTCATGTGTGTATGTGTGTGTGTGTGCGTGCGTGCGTGCGTGCATGCGCACGCGCGCGCGCGCGCGTGTGTGTGTGTGTGTGTGTGTGTGTGTGTGTGTGTGTGTGTGTGTGTGGATAACTGGACTTATTCTGCCAGTTTACAAAAGAAAAGGTAGTAAAATGGACTGTAACAATTATAGAGGTATAACACTTTTGAGTTGTGTTGGAAAACTGTTCACAACAATTTTGAATAACCGTTTTGACAAATTTTATTGAGAAGAACAACACACTTTCGGAAAATCAAGCTGGTTTTCGACACGGTCATTCTGCAACAGATCATATATTTGTTTTAAAAAGTTTAATTGATATTTTCAATTATCGTAAAAAAACAATTGTTTTGTGTTTTTGTAGATTTCACAAAAGCGTTTGGTTCAGTTTGGAGGCAGGGATTATGGCTAAAGTTTATCAAAGAAGGTGCAAATGGAAAGATTTTGCAAGTAATCACGAATATGTATCAGCAAATAAAATCTTGTATATTTATAAATGGGAGTCAATCTGAATATTTTGGCAGTTTTAGAGGTGTTCGTCAAGGTGAAAATCTTTTACCTCTGCTATTTTCTTTGTATTTGAATGATCTGGAACAATATTTAGAGATCGTAACTGTGCTTACTTGAATATTGATTTAAATCTTCCTGATTCAGATTTATTAAGTGACATTAGTTTCCTTTTACTTTTGTATGCTGATGATATTATTGTAGATTCTTTTTGTGGTTTACAGCATGCTCTTGATGTATTAGCAAGTATTGTGATACATGGAAGCTTAATGTTAATGTAGCAAAAACAAAGGTTGTAGTCTTTAATGAACGCAATAATCCTGGAAAAAAAACTAAAGTTCAGAAACCAGTCTATAGAAACTGTACACACTTTCAAATATTTAGGTATTTATTTTTAGCAGAGCATGAACTTTTTTTTATATAAATGTAAGAAGTATTTGTATGACCAAGCGCAATTTGCAATGTTTTTTTTTTTCATTAAGTATGGCAAGATTTCAAAATTTGCCTATTAACATTGTACTGGACTTGTACCAGTCAATGGTACTGCCTGTACTTTTATATGGGTATGAAATTTGGGGATATAGTGATTTAAAGCTAATGGAAAGTTTCCAGCTTAAATTTTTGAAGCATATTTTTCATTTAAATCGTTCTACCAAAACAGAATTGATATATGAAGAACTAGGAATATATTCTGTATCAGTTTAGGTATACGCACGACTAATAAAATTCTGCCCATCAGTACTTCCGCCACAAACAAACAAATATTCATCTAGATTGTATAAAGTATTGTATAATTTATACAGAAATCAGGGTTTTACATCTAGGTGGTTGATGTGAATACGGTATATCCCAATAGAAAAAGGATTCGACTGCGTTTTGGAGACACAAATGTTTTCGTTGTTCACCGGCCTTTGTTAGAATTGTTCGTATTTCATTAGATGTTTACATGCGCATGGTATGAGCTTTTTAGAATTAGATATAAGTGTGTATTTTATGGAATTTTAAAAACAGAGTTTTGGTGAAAAAAATATATTGAAATGTTGCCTGATGTTTATACATACCCACTAATTCCCCCCCCCCCCACCCCGGTTCCGCTGTGGTATCCTAAAGTCATGATAGATATTGGCAGTCGATGTGATATCTCACGATGAATGATTCTGTCGGGACTGCGACAGAAATGACTTTGGTGCATGAACTTCATTTGAAATGAAATACACCAAATATAAGAAAGTTTTAGAAATCAGTTTACACCAAGAAAATTTTCATGTATCAAGTCTCGTATTTAACTGTTGTCGTTTGCTCTGTGGTAGGTAAAAAAAATGTGTTGATGCACGCCGTGCGCGGCGCGTGCTGTTTGCGTGCGTGGTGCGTGCCGTGTGTGTTGTGTGTGTGTGTGTGTGTGTGTGTGTGTGATGTGTGTGTGTGTGTGTGGTGAGTGTGGTGTGTGTCAGTGGAGAGAGAGAGAGAGAGAGGAGTGTGTGGGTGTGTGTGTGTGTGTGTGTAGTCGTGTGGGTGTGTGTGTGTGTGTGCTCTTTTAGTTTAAAGATTTTAGTACTTTGAAATATATTTGAACGAAAGAGGGTGAGCCCATCTGCATGTTAAGTGCTTGTGTGAAAGTATGTAAGCTTAATGCTAAGATACTTATTTACATTTGGCTAGAATGGAGCTAAAGCCAGGGGTAAAACATTAACTATCAATAAGATTATCAATTAGCACAGTAATGATGAAAAATGAAAGTAAGTTGTGTTGGCTACGGGCTGTTTTTTTTTTTATAACGATTTGTAGATAATTGTGTAAGACATTTAGATGGTTAATGTCTGAAATAGCCACAGATAGCGCCTTCTCTCAGGATGTGGATTTCATGGTTAATGTCTGGAAAGCCTCAGATAAGCAGCCTTCTCTACGGATAGTGGATTTCCATGGTTAATGTCTGAGAAAGCCACAGATAGCAGCCTTCCTCTAAGGATAGTGGATTTTCTATGGTTAATGTTGAAAGCCACAGATAGCAGCCCTTCCTCTAAGGATAGTGGATTTCATGGTTAATTGTCTGAAAGGCACAGATAGCAGGCCTTCCTTAAGGATAGTGGATTCATGGTAATGTCTGAAAGCCACAGATAGCTGCCTTCCTCTAAGGATGTGGATTTCCATGGTTAATGTCTGAACCAAAGAATAGCAGCCTTCCTCTAAGGATAGTGGATTTATGGTTAATGTCTGAAAGCCACCGATAGCAGCCTTCCTCTAAGGATAGTGATTTCATGGTTATGTTCTGAAAGCCACAGATAGCAGCCTTCTTAAGGATAGTGGATTTGATTCATAGGATATAATTTACTATGACTGCGCCACTTTTCGCTATTTAGTCTGCCAATCATAGCAGGCTGATGCGTTTGTACCATAAGTGTTCAAGTGCTTCGGTGTTCGGTATGATCCTGGAGTCTTTAAGCCAGGGTACGAACAACAACAACAGCATTGCAGTACCCACAATGTGAAGGGATCTAACAAGTTGACAGTGCTACCGCGCAAAGACAAGAAATGACAACGAGGCAAAAACAGTTCTGCAGCAATTTCACCCTTAATTCGATTAAAAGTTTTTTAAAGCTTGGTGAAAGGGATATACCTTCCTAGATGATTCATACCCAACTTCCGCACCTGCGAACCTTCGTTAGTTTACAACAGTCTGTATAAATTTCAAATGATTTGGGATAGTGTTGCCAATTGCGAGACTGACGGAATTGCGCTGACATTTGGCTTCATTTTTTCTAGTTTTAGCAATCTGTGTCAACTTTTGGAAAATGGAGTTCAGACTGGGATGATGTCCCTGGGTTGTTGAAAGATCGATGGTAAATGTTTCGTATCGTCGTTAAAGAAACTGATCAATTGCAGCTACAAAGCGTAAACATGAACCTTTGAATTTAATTCCCCGATTCCATAGCATTTCAGTATGGATTGAATGGCTTCCTACATAGATTTTGTTGTTCCGAGTTTCATCTGCTCTTCTAAAGGTATTATTGCAGTATTTGCTTCGGTTTTCATGGCTGATAATGAACAAATAACCATATGGTTATTGTAAAGTTTTGCTATCAACAATTTTGGCACTTTGAAAATAAGCATTTTGGAGCACACACACACACCCACACACACTACACACACACACACACACACACAACACACACACACATACACATATTTCCTGGGCATATATTAGTTTAGAATGCGTAGTGTTGTGCTCTGTGAAGAAATGTTTCAGTATCTTTATCCATATTTGTTGACTAATGCTTGAGAGGAAAGAATATGTCAGTATCTTATCCCATATTGTTGATAATGCTTGTGACAAAGAAATGTTTCAGTATCTTTATCCCATATTTGTTGACTAATTCCTTGAGAAAAAAGAAATGTTCGGTATCTTTATCCATATTTGTTGACTAATGCGCATGAGAAAAAAGAATGTTTCAGTTCTTTTATCCCATATTTGTTGACTAATGCCTTGAGAAAAAAAGAATGTTTCAGCCCCCCCCTCCATATCTTTATCCACTTATTTGTTGATATGCCTTGAGAAAAAAGAATGTTTCAGTATCTTTATCCCATATTTGTTGACTAATGCCTTGAGAAATAAGAAATGTTTCAGTATCTTTATCATATTTGTTGACTAATGCCTTGAGAAAAAAAGAATGTTTCAGTCTCTTTTATCCCATATTGTTGGATAATGGCTTGAGAACAAAAGAAATGGTTTCAGTATCTTTATACCTTATTTGTTTGACTAATGCCTTGAGAAAAAAGAAATGTTTCAGTATCTTTATCCATATTTGTTGACTAATGCCTGAGAGAAAAGAAATGTTTCAGTATCTTTTATCCCATATTTGTTGATATGCCTTGAGAAAAAAGAAATGTTCAGTATCTTTATCCCATATTTGTTGACTAATGCCTTGAGAAAAAAGAAATGTTTCCAGTATCTTTTATCCCATATTTGTGACTAATGTGAGAGAAAAGAATTGTTTCAGTATCTTTTATCCCATATTTGTTGACTACTGCCTTGAGTAGAAAAGAAATGTTTCAGTTATCTTCTATCCATATTTGTTGACTAATGCTTGGAAAAAGTAATGTTTCAGTATCTTTATTCCCATATTTGTTGACTAATGCTTGATGAGAAAAAGAAATGTTTCAGTAAGCTTTATCCTTATTGTTGAATAATGCCTTGATGAGAAAAGAAATGTTTCAGTTTCTTTATCCATATTGTTGACTAATGCCTTGAGAAAAAAGAAATGTTGCAGTATCTTTATCCATATTTGTTGACTAATAGCTTGAGAGGAAAAGAATGTTTCAGTATTCTTTATCCCATATTTGTTGACTAATGCCTTGAGAAAAAGAAATGTTGCAGTATCTTTATCCCATATTTGTTGACTAATGGCCTTGAGAAAAAAAGAATGTTTTCAGGTTCTTATCCATATTTGTTGATAATGCCCTTGCGAGAAAAAAGAATGTTTCAGTATCTTTATCCCATATTTGCCCCGTGACTAATGCCTTGAGAAAAAGAAATAGAAAGGTTTCAGTATCTTTATCCCATATTTGTTGACTATTGCTTGAGAAGAAGAAAGGTTTCAGTATCTTTATCCCAATTGGTGGACTATGCCTTGAGAAAAAAGAAATGTTTCAGTTCTTTTTCCCTATTGTGACTAATGCCTTGAGAGAAAGAAATGTTTCAGTTATATTTGTAAGTTTTTTTTTTTATCTTTTTTATTTATCCCATATTTGTTGATAATGCCTTGAGAAAAAAAAGGAAATGTTTCTGTATCTGTTTCCATTTTGTTGACTATGCCTTGAGATAAAAAGAAATGTTTTCAGTATCTTTACTGTCATAGTCGACGTAGCCTCACTTCAAGCATGTAACGCTCCATACATGTAGTTAATTGGAATGAATCATTTCCCCATGCCAAATTAAAGGAAGATATTCATTATGGCTTGACTAGTATGTAGCGGGCCCGTCCCAAAAAATAATTGTGAGTATGACTTTTCCCCAGACACGATGTGGTCATGGGTGAAAAGTGACCACTGAGTGCTAGTTTAACAAGGGCTGTAAGTAAGGGTAGGTGCTGGTCATGTGTTTTGAACACTAGTATGCACTCACTAGGAGAAGGGGGAAAGAGTCAGTTTTAAAACCAGCAGATGGTAGAGCCTCGACTGTCAGGACGGTGGGTCCTCTTTGCGGACCAGTCATTACCAGGGAGTGATAGATAGTTGGGGAAAGGTACAGGGGGCAAACTTACAGAAGAGAGAAAGAATACACTATGATGAATTGGGGAAAACAGGTTACTTGCACGAAACCTTATTCGTGTTCAGCCTTCACCCTTACACCTTTTACCTTCGCCCTTCACCCTTCACCTTTCACCCCGTGAGAGTGGTGAAGATGGGCCATGGTGTGAGGGAACACATGGTAGTTCAGCCCGCAGGTACAACTCCAGGGAGAGGACGTTGAAGCTCGTCGTTTCTAAGCGACAGAAGACTCAGTAAGAGGAAGTCGAGGGGACTCGTATCTCAGGACAGGAGATTCGAGGGGTAGTATATTGTCTCGGAGAGACAGGGAATTGGAAAGCAGGGGAGCTTTTTCTTTGAGGCAGGCAGGTCCTCCGTGATTACGTGGAGTTTATGTATTCTCCTGTTCGGATTTTTTGGATAAAGGAATGTGTAGGCCATGCTTTTAGAAGCGGAACTAAATATTATATCTCTCAGTGTGAGGGAGATACAGTGTAAAGGGAAATACATGTGTGAAGATAATTGATTTGTCTTCGGTTTGAAAGGAGAGATACAGTGTTGCAGAATTTTTTTGTCTCTCAGTGTGGAGAGAGAGAGTATGGTTGTAAACTCTGTTTTAAAGTGGTTGATGATTTGTAAATTGTTTTCCTGAAGGAGAGGGGGAGAAGAAAAAACATTCGGTAGCGTGGCCTTTTGGTTGTTTGTGAAAGATTGCGTGTGCGTATGAGAGTAAATGCTGTCATGAATGCGGGTATGCAGATGTGACAGTGTGACAGTGGTGGACCCGACTCCAATTTTCACCGGCGTCGCTGCCGTTTGTTTCCCGGAAAAAAAAAAAAGATTGCTATTGTTACCCTCAAGGGGTTTGAGGAGGAAAAAAAAAGATTTCTATTTGTACCCTCAAGGGTTTGAGGAAGAGGAATAAAAAAGATTTCTATTTTGTCCCTCAAGGTTTGAGGACGCGTGAAAAAAAAGATTTCTATTTGGTATTACCTCAAGGGTTTGAGGAAGAAAAAAAAAAGGATTTCTATTTGTGCCATCAAGGGATTGAGGGAGGAAAAAAAAAGAAATTAGTGATTATGGATTGTGTATAATATTTGCATTTGTTGTTGTTTTTGCTATTTCTATGTTTGTGTTTAAGGTGGTTGAGATTCTTTTGGTTGCTCTGCTCCGTTAAGGGTTTTTTTTTTTTTTTGTAAGGATTTCTTTTTGACCCTTCCCACCTAGGAGCGATAGCCTCTTCCTCCTCTTGCTCGAACCTGGCAAGCAAGGGGGCAGGGGCGTTGAGAGTCGTTTTCCTTCCCCTATAGGATGAATTTTTTGTCCCTTTCCCAGGTACTGATAGCCCAACCTCTTCCTGCGTTTAGCAGGGGGACATGCGTTGGGGAGTCAATAGTCTTTTCCCTTCTTATTAAATATCTATTTCTTTCGCTTTCCTTAGTGTTTCAGTTTGATTTTTCCCCTTGCCCTCAGAGTGTGGGATCAAACTTCTTCCTCCGTTTCCGCTAATAGTGTAGATGGTGGAGTTGTTTACCGTCTGTCCAAATAAACATCTTTATCTTTTGATCATTTTTTTTTCGGGGTTGTGGTTGCGAGATTTCTTTTGAGTTGAGTGAATGTGATTTATTGATTGATGTTTTATATTTTGTATTATTACTGTTGTGTGGTGTATATTGTGCAGTGATTTGTTTTTACCGTCTCAGTTTACGGGAGACAGTGGACCACTAGGGTGCTGTTCTGTGGGCTTCTTTTGTTTTCTTGAGATTTCTGCTCACTATTCCGGTCCTGTGTATCCTATCAGTTCTTTTCACCCCTTTTTCAAAACCTCTTAAACCTTCTCCTCAATAGGCTCCTATTGTTTCTTTTTCAACAGTTTCATCTTTTAGGTAGGATTTCCGTAGTTTGTGTTTCTTCCCTCTTTTTAATTGTTTGTGCTTCCATTTGTTTGTAAATTTATATTCATTTTTTTGTATAGGCGGTAACATTTGTTTTTGTAAAAATTCATTTGAAAGTAAGTAAGAAAGAAAGGTGGACTGACAAACAAGAACATTAAGAACTAAGAAACTTTATAAAGGAATTTATTTTCAGAAAAACTTTATTGTGTTTATTTCCTTTCTTAGGGGAAACAGTTTTTGCATTAAATTCATGTGTTTTCTAAATTCCAAATTGATAGCAGTTGCCAATTATTTTTGGAAAATACATTCCTTGGAATTTTTCATATCTACCCTTGTTTAAGTAGCTGTTTTCTGTTTACACGATAATGAATTCTGTATCTGTATATTACTATAATTACGGTTTGGGGAAACATAACATTATCATATATCGCCTTATTTTTATTCATACATTGAGATTGTTGGTGTTTATATTTGACGGTTCATTATTGATGATTTTGATAAATGTTAAACAAGCGGGAATAACGCTTGGGTTTGGATGGAGAAAACTTACTAATTATGTGCAAACACATGTCAGTAGGGCAGACAGCTAGAGAGAGAGAGGAAAAATCAAAGGAAACTAGAAAGTGAAGAAAAGGAGACTACAGAGGGAAGCTGAAGCTGAAGCAATAGACTAAGAGTGGGAAGCTGAAGAAAATAAATTACAGAGGGAGCTGAAAGCTGAAGCAATTAGGCTACAGAGGGAAGTGAGAAATAAATTACAGAGGGAAGCTGAATTGAGAAAAAGATTACAGAGGGACAAGCTGAAAATTGAAGAAAAAAGATTACAGAGGGAAGCTGAAGCTGAAGAACGTCATTTAAGTTGAGGCAGTTAGAACTAGAGACTGTTGTCTGCATAATTAAAAAAAAATCCAGCATCGAGAGAACCCCACCAGACCGGTTCCGCAGCCATGCCTCAACCATAAGCGGCATATATTCAAAGTTGCCCTTTTGAGGAAAAAAACGGATGACATGAGAGTTTTCTTTTCGATTGAAAGGTCCCGCAACGTCTTGTGGTTGGCCAAAGGAAAGTGGGACATTGTACATTGCGTCGTTGTTTAAGGGTAGCGCTTTGTTTGACATTGTACCACTCCTTGCAGCCCCGAAACAATATTAAATTGGATCAATTGAAAGAAGCTCCTCAGGAATTTTCAATGTTCTGCTGATCGTTTTCACGAACGTTTCCGTTTGGGCGCCTGAAAAAGGAGAATCGTTTTCCATCGTTTTTGATCGATGAGTCATTGTTTGGATCGATGGACTCGATTTATCTAAAACGAAACAAGAATCTTTTCAGTCACTGCGAGATCTCCTTCTTAGAGCAACAACTTTTCCAGAGCGTGTGCAAAAGATCTGGGCCACTTTCCTAAAGAAAGGACATTTGAAAACGTGAGGAAATGTGTCAGATGTGATCAGTATTGTATCGCTCACCAGATAAAAGGGCGTGGATAGGAAAGGAGAAGAATTGTGCCATTTTGAGTCTCATGCGTCATGTACTATCCCATTCAGGACAGGGAAGTTACAAGGAACGGAAAATCGTGGGTCATTTTTTGAGTCCTCAAGGATATACCTTATCCTAGGAACGGACAGGGATCTTTCCGCGGTTCGAGTGACTTTCGTCATATTAAAGCACACAAGTACTCCACCGCCGGGGACGACCGTTACTTCTCAGCAAACGTCGAGGTCGTGGACAACGACCTCACGTAGACCTTTTGGGCCAGTTCGTGGCCAGAACGAAAGTTCACAAAATCAGTCAGCTGCGATCAGACATTGCGCTGTTTCTTTGTATGGCAAGTTTCCATCTGAAACAGGAATTGCCCTTTCAGTCGGGTGTTTCAAAACCGATTAGTCTCACTGATTGTGAAGGTAGGCCTTGTTTTGACCCAGATCAATCTGTGGATGGATGGTGTTAGAAAACGGAGCTATCAAATGGTTTGCAGGCTTCGGTTTTGCGAGACACTGGGTGCACACTGCAGGTGTACGGAAATCTTTCGTGCTTCAAGGACCAGTATCTCCACAATGCCAAAGTGTAGGTCGTTTGGACGGCTAAGATTTGAAACGTTTCCGCTGGCGAAAATTTCAGTCGACAACCGTAATTTACTCCGCTTTCTCCTACCGCTGTGTGTCATGATAACAGTCTAGCGACTTGATCATGTGCATTTGCCAGGTGTCGCTACAGTACATGGTGGTGACTGGGAGGGGGATTCGTTTGGTCCTTGTCCTTGTGAGTACTAGATCAAACATCATAGAGCAGGGAAAGGCTACAAAGCCGCTAAAAGTCTCAAAACTGGATGAACTCCAGATTACCCCAGATGATTTAAAGAAATGCAGGGAAAGACGAGACGCTGAAGACAATTTCTTTTCTGCCTGCTAAACAGACTGTCACTGATCGTACCAACGGTACCAAACCAACGTACATTACTGGGACTCTGATTTCTCTAAGGTGTTGTACCTGGACAGGACAACAGACAAGTTGTGGTTCCAAAACCACAATTCCCCAACAGTGCTGACACGGCTCATGTTGCATTGTTCCGTGGTCACTGTGGGATCAAAAGAACATTAATGAGAGTCTTGATTTTTTTATTGGCGGGTACTGTCACAAGGAAGTTACGAAATACTGCGCTCATGTGACATCTGCCAAAAGACATTCAGAAAGGTGCGGCTCCCATGTGCACCTTAGCACAAAATGCCTCTCTTTCTGTTCCATTTTAGGAAAGGTAGCTATTGATCTTGATTGGACCTTTACCACTGTCTTCTTCGGGATATCGCTATATCTTGACTTTGGTGGATACAGCAACAAGGTATCCAGAAGCGGATTCACTGAAGAAAATTGATACAGTATCTTGTTGCTGAAGCCTTACTTACAATTTTTTCCAGAGTGTGTCTTCCTGAGAAATTCTCTCGTGATTGTGGAAACGCAATTCATTTCTGATTCATGAGAGAAATTTACAGACTGTTGTCAATCTCTTCCATTCAACCACGCCATATCATCCCCAATCGAATGGCATGGTTGAACGTTTCAATGGACGTTGAAGTCCTTGTTGAGATAAGGTTGAAGGCAAGAGCCCCAGGAATGGATCGTTTCGTACCGGCTTTGCTTTTTGCATACAAGGGAAAATGTATGAACGAAACGCTGGGATTCTCACCATTTGAGCTTCTGTTCGGACACTCACCTAAGGGGACCTTTGGATCCTATTGATGACACAAGGCGGAAAAGACGGGACATACCTGACAGTAAAACTGTTTACCAATACGTGTATGACTGCATAATCGTTTGAAGATGTATGTGAAGCTTGCTCAACAGTCAGCTGATAGGAAACTGATGTGTACAAGGTCTTTTGCAGACAGAAAAGCAAAGGCACTCGTTCCTTCAGCGTTGGGGATAAAGTCCTTGTGCTACTAACTGATGAACATAACAAGCTTCGTGTTATGTGGAAGGGTCCTTTTCAGGTGGTCGAGATACTTTCTGCAGTAAATTATAAGATCAAATGGCAAACACTGAGAAGGTATTTTCATGTGAACATGTTGAAGAAGTATGTTGAACGTACAAATGTTGCATCAACCAGTCAGTTGGGTGGATATGTCCATGTCAGAAACTGATTGTCAACATGACAGTGTACTTATCAGTAGATGAATTGTACCGAGTAACGTACTGGGACAGAATCAAAGGTTTGAAAAACAGCAAATGTAGAATGTTAACATCTACAGTGCAGATGATGTTGTACCCTTCCTATTCTTGTCTATCAAAGGTGAAACTAAGAGGATGTGGTTCTGTCGGAATGATTTGTCTACAGTCAAAACAGAAAGCTCAAAGACCATTTTGAAGACTTTCAGGATGTGTTGTTGGATACCCAGGTACTGTAACTGGTATTGAACCCCGTGGTATTCAGTTAACTTCTGAATACCAGTGCGAACCAGGACCCCTCACCCCCCTCCATTTGCGTAAAAAAGAGGTTGGTTGAGAGATGAATTCAATGTAATGCTGGATTTAAAGGTGATAGAACCTTCGACATCTCAGTAACAGCGCACCAGATGTGTGGTGGACAAACCTGATGGATCGGTGCGTTTCTGCATCGATTACAGAAAAGATGGTATAAAGATCACTGTGTTCGATGCGGGCTATCCCAGAACATTGAAGACTTCTGTGTCAGCTCTCAGACGGAAACTATTTTGTGAAAGTATTAGACTTAACTAAAGTGTACTGGCAGATTCAATGGCTGAAGCTGACTGGAAAAGGACAGCGTTTCAAACACCTTTTGGTCTTTTCCAGTGGACGAAAATGCATTTGGTTTGCAAATGCCCCAGCTTCTTTTGCCAGAAATGCTGCGAGCCCTGAAACTCCATGAATGTGGTGCAGTCAGTTTTTTTGAGACTTTTGTTGGCTGCTAAGTCATGGAGTGACCTTCCTTTCTAACTTACGAGCTGTTTTTTGCAGGGACTCAGGAGTTTTTGGGTTGCTGCGGGACTGCAAGACCATCAAAAATTCGTGGCCGGTTTTAAAAACAACCTCTCGAGTTTTTGGGTCCACACTATTTTCAGTGGGAAAATGATGCAGTGGGAAAGAAAGTGGGAAAAGATTTTATCATTAACAAACCCACTACAAAGAAAACAGATCAGGTCACTCATCGGATTGTTGTTCTTACTATAGGGACGATATGTACCCCCACTTTGCGTCCCTGAGACGGCCCCTTTGGACTGAACTGACGAAAGGGACGAAGAACAAATGTATGGTGTGGTCTGATGAGTGCCAGGAGCTTTTTTTGGAGTGTGTTCAGGAACACCCTCAATCATATCCTGTTCTATTGCTACCCTCCCTATTCAGAAGACTTTATTTTAGAAACTGATGCCCAGGTTCTAAAGGAATGGGTGCGTACTGTTGCAGGAAAAAAGTGCTTTGTTACATCCAGTGCAATACGCCAGTAAGAAGTTCTCAAAGACACAGGGAGAAATACTCCACTAATTGAGAGAGAGTGCTTGGCTATTGTATGGGCATGTGAGAGTTCGCAGGTTCTTGACTGGAAGAAAGTTTCTGTACAGACTGACATAGGCACTGACGTCTTGAAATCGTCAAAGACTAAGAACAGCAGGTTATTAAGATGGTCTTTGGCATTGCAGGAATTCCAATTTACTGTTTGAACAGTGCTGGGAACACCAAAATGTCATGCAGTTTGTCTGTCACGTGCATGAATATTCATGGACAAATGTAACTGTCTTCAAGGGAAAAGACTATTTCCTGTTTTTGTATTTTGAATGATTTACGGTGTGATCACTTTGACAGTGCCATTGTATGCTACTGACGACTTAAATCAAGTGGTATTTATGCATAATTTGTTATTTTGAAGTGACTATATGTTTTACAAGCAAACAAATACTTGGATGTTGATTGTTAATACTTAGTTATTTTTTGGATAAACAATAGGAAAATCAATATACTATTTAGTTAATTTGCTTGTGAAGATGAAATATATGTATGTGGATGAGCAAATGATCTTTAAGAAATGTATATACACAGTTTGATTGTTGCAATGAGACAGACCAAATTGTTTTCATTTGTCCATTGTCAAAATGGGAAGCATGTGACTTTTTCAATGGACTATAAAACATTTACATGTGGGGAAAGAGACTTGTGTAATTATGTTTATTTTGGTTACATGTCTATTGAGAAACATTTACATTGGAAATATTCTCATTTTCATGAGGGTTTTGAAACATATGATGTGAGTCAAAGATCAAAGGAAAATGTGATTCACATCTTAATGTATGAACTCAATTTGTGCTTTGAATTGTTAATATCCCTAATTGTTTTATCCATGTTAATTTGTGAAATGTATTTTGTGGAATGTGGTGTCAATTATGAATGTTTTTTTTTAGAAAGATGAAGTTTGAAAATATGCGATTTTTGGTGGATCATGATGATTGATTCTATACGTTGATTATGAATTTGGTGAATCTTGGGTGAGTGGTTACGCATTTTGACAGATTCTTGGCTGAAGATGTGTTTAAGTGAAGTTGTATATACTTTAAAAAATTTGCTGCGAGAAAATTATTTTCATCCCAGGATGGGCGGGTGTCATGTGACGTTGCCGACATCAAGCATGTGACGTCCCATCACATGTAGTTATGATATGAAATCATTTCCCCATGCCAAAATTAAATGAAGATTATTCATATGGCTTGACCTTTAGTGTAGCGGGCGTCCCACAAATAATGTGAGTATGACTCTTTCAAGAAACGAATGTGGTCATTGGGTGAAGTGACCACTGAGTGATAGTTTAAACAAGGGTGGTAGGTAAGTGATGGCATGTGTTTTGAACACTGAGTATGCACTCACTAGGAGAAGTGGGGAAAAGAGTCAGTTTTAACAGGGATGGCTCCCTAGAAGACTCGACCTATGATCAGGGACGGTAGTGGTCCTCTTGTGACAGTCAATACCAGGTGAGTGATAGATAGTTGGGGAAAGCTTAAAGGGGGAAAACTTAAAGAAGAGAGAACAGAATACATATGATGAATTGGGAAACAGCGTTACTTACCGAACCTTATTCGTGTTTCAGCCCTTCCACCCTTCACCCCTTTTACCCTTCGCCTTCACCTTCACTTTCACCCCGTGAGATGGTTGGAAGATGGCCAATGGTGTGTGAACACACTGGTTTCAGCCCCAGCAGGTACAATCCAGGGAGAGGAGTTGAAGCCGTCGTTTCTCAGAGACAGAAGAACTCCAGGAAGAGAAGTCGAGACTCGTATCTCCAGGGACAGAGAATTGAAGGGGGAGGTAAAGTATAGTTGTCTCGCGCGAGACAGGAATTGAGAAAGCAGGGGAGCTTTTTCTTGGGCAGGCAGGTCTCAGTGTTACGGAGTTATGTATTCTCCTGGTTCGGATTTTTTGGATAAAGGAATGTGAAGGCCATAGCTTTATAGAAGCGGAACTAAAGTATTTTATCTTCTCAGTGTGAGAGGAGATACAGTGTAAAGGGAATGACATGTGTGAAGATTGTTGTCTCTCGGTGTTGAGGAGAGATACATGTGTGCAGATTTATTTGTCTCTCAGTGTTGAAGAGAGATATGGTTTGTAAATCTGTTTCCAAGTGGTTGATGATTTCGTATATTGTTTTTCCTGAAGGAGTGGGGGAGAAGAAAATACATTCGTAGTGCCGCCTTGGTTGTTTGGAAAATGATTGGTGTGCGTATGGTTAAATGCGTCATTGAATGCGGGTATGCACGAGTGACAGTGTGACTCATTATCCATATTTGTAGACTAATGCCTTGAGAAAAAATAGAATATGTTTCAGTATCTGTATCCATATTTGTTGACTAATGCCTTGAGAGAGAAAAAAATTGTTCTTTATATTCTTTTGTTAATACCGTTTCCAGGATAATTCCCACATAGTTAGGTTCAGGATAAACACTAAAATTACCAATCCCCCAGACCAAAATCATCTATTTGAAAGAAGGCCGAAATTTGGGTCAAAAGTATGTAATGAGCATTCATATGCGCATTTTTCTGGGGGTGTAAGCCGATTTCATTTTCAGGAACACATTTCTCATTTTGTTAAGTTCATTATAATACCAATCTCTATGATGTACTGATTAATGGGAGTGTGCGTCTTCAGAACAGCATTCATTGTTATAGCATATATTATTGCTATGACATCTCAGACTATCCAAGTACTTGAAAAATAAAAACAGTTTGCTGATGACACGATCTGGTTTTTGAAACAGACAAAGATATGCATTTACTCGGTTGAAATACTTGCCCCCCCCAAGGTTTGAAAGATTTTCTGGGCTTAAAATGAATTCAACAAAAAAACTAAAGCTTTAAGAATAGGACATCATGGTAATGAAAACATCCCATTTACTATAGTTTACTAAAATACGAAACTGTGGTGTTTTGTCTTGGGACTCGTCTTGTCCACGTTTCTCTGGGCGGTTCGCTAACATTTATTGAAGATTTGTTTTAGATGTCCGCCTGCAGTCGTCTCGCTTTGAAACTAGATATAGTTACTAGATAAAAATACTGGGTATATACTGTGATAGACCATAGATTAGCAAAAGAAATTGAAGAAAATGGACAAAAGGGTAGAGCAAGTAAATCTAGGGATTGGAGCAACGAGACTAAGTATTTTTGGTAAGATGGTAGTGATTAAAAGTTTTTATAGTCAGTTTTTACATATGTAATGCAATCCATAGTTTTCCAAGCAACTTTTTAAGTAATAATTATACTATCTTATATAAAATTCTTATGGCAGAAAATAAAACAAAGCAAACAGAAACGCATTTGAAAAAGGTAAAAAGAAAAAATAATGGAAAGCTGAAGTCGAGGAAGGAGGTATTACAATGATTAACATGAATTGCCCAGCAAAAATACTTGAATCTACAATGGGCTGGAAAAATATTTTGAAGTCACTGCTGATAGTCAAAATGGGGGTATATTCCAAATGGCATATTGAAATAACTGGCAAAGTATGACAGGATTTTCTACATCAATTGCAAAGGCCGTGAAGTAAAAGGATTAGATGAAATAGACAAATTGCTTTGGTAAGAAGTATTCGCAGTTTAATAGAAAGCAAATCGGTTACTTCTTTATCAGAAGTAACGAGCGACAATTCCCCATTCAACTACTTTTTACAATGCATTGATTCATCATAGAAGCAACACTGCTTTTTAAGCATGGCAAGAGAAAAGAATTACTCATTGAGAGATGTTATTCACAAGCTGAAAATCGACTATTAACCATAAGAGAAATCCAGATATACTGGGTCCAACTAAACCAAACATATCATTGAATACAACCTGCCCCCCCCCCCAGTCAATGCTTTTCAAAAAAACCATGGCTCGGTGGGGTTCAAAGGGAGGGGGGGAAAGTGGAGCGAAACACATGTTGCATGCAGAGCAATGTCATACAAATAAACAAAAGCTATAAAAGAATTAATAGCACATCCACAGGGCCAGGACTCTTGTGCATCTAGTTTTGGTTAAGAAATTTGGAATGAATATAGATAAAGAAATCTGGGTCAGAGCTAAGAAGATAAAAAGGAAACCCGACTAAGAGTTTTCAGTGAAAATATTTACATAATTATTTATCCCACAAACTTTCTTTTAAATAAAATGGAAAGTAAAAGAAAATAACAAATGTTCTATTGTAGAGAATACAGTGGATTTTGTGGAACATTTCTATTGGGAATGTCCTACGGTGTGTTTATTTCACCCCAATTTAAATTGGAATATGTCGAAGAAACCATATATAGAAATAAATGATTACAAATAAAATAAGAGTTACAGATAGTATTGTAGGGATAGCAAGAGCTAGATATTCATTGCAAAAATAACAAATATATAATTCACCTTATACTGGTTGATTGGTAAATTGTTGTATAAGTATTTATAAAAAAACTGATTCAGATAGCATTGCGGTCTCATTTTTGACAGAGAGATTAATATGAGAAATTTCAGTGTAAAGAAAACAAAACACACACACACCACACACACACACACACAACAACACACAACACACTCACACACACACTCAACACATACACAACACATATAACACACAAAGACAAACGCACCAAACACAAGCAAACGGAACAACACAGCACACACACTCACGCATATAGTGTGTATGTCATGTATATCTATATAATCTAATATATAATTGGCAAATTCTGTCTGTCTGCTGGTGTGTCTGTGTAACGCTATAGACTCAAAAACGGTCAACCGATTGTTATGAAATTTGGAGGTACGTCTCTGTTGTGACGAGGTTTGGATTTGGACTAATCTCTAAAAAAATAAAACGTTAAAACGTTAAAAACTGTTATAACGGTTTCAAAGACATCTTTTTCTTTGCTTTTCTTCAATAGGCCGTTGTGCCATTGCACACGTTACAGGATACTTTCTCTAAAAATGAGAAACGTTATTTTCGGGCAGTTACAAAAACTGTTATTTATAACAGTTAAAAACCGTTTAAAAACACCTAACCCTATAAAAGGAAACTGTTTAAAACCCGATCTTCTTGAATATTTAGCAGGTTCGTCTGTTGTGACCAGGATGTTTTGGGCTAATCTCTAAAAAAATAAAAGCCGTTAAAAACCGTTTAAAAATCGGTTATAAGGGTTTCAAAGACATTTTTTCTCTGCTTTTCATTCCAAATGCGTTGTGACAGTGCACAGGTACATCGAACCCTTAAGAGCGCGCTCGCTGAGGTACTAGGCGTCATTGGAAGTGCTCGCGTACGCTCAGTTTATTTAGTGACGTTAAAACGTTTAACAAACGTAACACCTAAAAAACGATCAAAAAATTTACCAACTTCGGATTGTTTATGAGGCCAAGGGCGGACTTCATAACCAACACCCTAGATGATTTCTAGACGCGGACATATGTGGCTTCCTCTCAAGGGTCATTGTTAGTTTTTTCATACCGTCATTTTATCACCGTCCTTCATTAAAAAACCCCGCCCGGTCTATTTTTTAAAAATTTAGGAACTGTTCTTGATTACTTCGCGCCGGTATACAGATGGCAGTTATACACGGTTGACACTTGCTATACCATAGACCGGAAGTCGCCACTTATACAAATTGACTGTTAAAAACGTAATTTAGATATAAATGTTTAGACCGTTCCTGATGAAATTTGGTATATAACAGTTGAAGTTTTAAATGCAGCGCCACATGAATCTCCTCTTGTAGAACGCAGCCAAAATTGAGTGTTTACAAAACCGTTAGATATATATAAATTTTGACGCATATGATGAAATTCGGTATACAGATGCAGTTAGTATTACACCGCTGGACAATGATAATATATACAGACGCACAGACCGACCAGACCCCATAACCCACCAATACCTCTTTCCTCCCCCCCCCCGATTCAGATCGTATTTTTCTAAATTTATGACCTTTCGTGATGTAAATTTGGTATCCAGGTGAAGTTTTAAATCTGAAAATAAGAATATACAACTTATTACGTCACCCGAAAACTTTAAATTGACCCGTTAAAAAAAAACCGTTTATTATTATAAATTTAGGGACCATTCTTGCCAGGAAATTCGCGTCTCTACAGATGCAGTTTTTACAACGCTGAACAATGATATACAACTTAATCCACCAACAAAAAATTGGACCGTTCAAAAAACGTTATACTCTAAATATTTTGACGTTCCAGATCGAAATTTGGTTATAAGGTGAATTTTTAAATGCTGAATACTGATACAAACTTACCACGACCGAAAACTTAAAATTGTCTGGTTAAAAATCGTTATAATAAATTTAGAACGTCCTGATGAAATTCGGTATACAGATGCATAATGGTTTTACTCGTGAACAATGATATACAACTTACACGAACCGACAACTTAAAATTGACTGTTAAAAGACCGTTTTTATATAAATTTAGGACCGTTCTGATGAAATTCGGTATACAGATCGCTGTTTTACACGCTTGAACAATGATATACAATTTACCGAACAGAACTTATAATTGACGTTTAAAAACACGTTTAGAATCCGTTATTTTCTAAATTTAGACTTTCTTGATGAAATTTGGTATACAGGTGTAGTTTTAAAGATTAACAATGATATAAAACTTACACGAACCGAAAACTGGAAGATGGACCGCCTTATACAACTTGCCCTGGATGGAAGCTCCATCTCTCAGAGGACCCCTGACTGCTGCGTGGACTTCTGTATTATCCTGGTGGCTTGCTGCACCCAGTAACCCAGGCAACTGTGAAAACCTCTTCAGAGATTGGTGAGATTTCTCTGTCTGGCTCTTGCTGAAGATTTCCTCTTCCAAGTCCGTAGTGATGTCTGTTATGAAGCGCAGCAGTACAACAGATGCCATCTACAACCAAGCTCTTACTGTGATCAGCACAAACTCTCTTCTTGGAGGAAGTCTACAGAGGAGTATTGGGTGACAACAAGTCACACAAACGACAAACTGTTGCCTCGCGAATACTACCGCGAGGAACCAATTACGACACTACTGACTCCGGGCAGCTGCTGATGATCAGCTGAAGAAGCTGACAGCTGACCTGAGAGACGTGTACGACAGTTCTTATGACCTATGGTTGAGCAGAGGCAGGATCCCACTGCAAGCAGCAACATAAATGTTCCTTGTGCTCCATGAGGGACAGGAAAGACCATCCTGAATCTTAGCCTGAACAGGATCTGCTCCACGGGCAAAATAGTGCTTAGCCACTGCTTCCAAGTGCTAATTGCTGCTATCTCTTTGCCGGGTGTGGGCGGACAGTACAGAGACTTTCAAGGTCCCTCTAGGATGCGACAAGCCAGAAACGCAAACCTGCCCGTCAAGCGTGGGTCAACGTTGGCCAAGGTCTCAAAGAGGCTGCAACCGTTCATAATTAATGAAAGCTCCCATGACCCACAAAGCTGTCTACGGGCCATGGACTCTACGCTGCAGGACATCACAGTGCACAGGCCAATGGGGAGGCCTTCCAACGCTGTTCTGTGGGACTTCTGCAGATCCTCCCTGTCATTTCTCAATGGCACCAGAGCAAACATTGTTCAACGCCTGTCTGAAGAAATGGCGGAGCTATGTTTGTTAAAGATAGAGCCCACCTGGTCTGGATCTCCCCAGACAGCCCCCCCGCTTTGCCAACTGCTGCTTGACTAATTGGCAATGGTGGCCATTGAGTCCATGTTTTCCAGATACTATTATTGAATTTTTCGGTCCCACAGCAACTACGCAGTTTATGATCGCAGGAGGATCTGATAGTTGCAGTTCTACCGGATCTTCATTGCTCACTGTGCAGACTCAGATGGTCAGGCGGATAAGGGCCATATTCTCCTGAACGTGACTGTCAACGGGCTCTGAACAGAAAAATCTGTAGCTGACTTCATGGAGAGGAAACTCTGTACAGATATGTTGACAGAATTGATGATGAGGGGAGTCCTTTATCCACAAGTACTCTCTGACTCCCTTGAGATTTCTGACTTCCACCGCAATGAAAAACCTGTTGCTGAAATCTGGAGTCCCCATGTTATTCTCACTACTGGACCGCCAAAGGGTGATCAAATGGCACCGTTGTGTCTTTCACCAGACTGCACAGGGAACGTTGTAGGAAGCGAAAATCTCATTGGCCCCCACAAAGGTGAAACCGGTGGCCTGCTCCCCAAAATTCCTCTGGAGGGGGGGGGGGGACTCATGGACTACCCCCTGCCATTTTCAGTTCTGATGGCTTCAGTTTCCCACGAAACCAGCTTTCGCTCTGACAATCATCAAGAGCCAGGTCAGACATTTTCATCTTGGGCAGACCTGACCGTTCCGTGTTTTACACAGGAATATTCTACGTTGTTGCAGCATCACGAACTGGAAACGCAGGAACACTGACTATACTTGGCAAACAGGAGACCAGATATTGTTGTCAACCAGAGGCCCTCCAATAGACATTGATACATCGTGAAAATGCAATCTTTTCACAGAGTTGTCATGTTTGAGTTGGATTTAAGTCCGTGCCCAAATCAAGATATGCAGATGCTGGTCCGTCACATTAGCCGACACCTGCGGGGCCAGGTGGACATCGGGGTGAAAACACGGTCATTTTAGCTGGAAATACATTCCCACGTTAAAATATCCAAGACAAGCCGGGATTCGAAACCACGACCTTTGGATCATGAGTCCAGCGCCTTTCCACTAGGTTATGGCGGCCCTATAAGAGTTGTATTTTGGAAGCACTTCAATCAAGGAATTGAGAATGCATCGGTAAGTTCACAAAGTACAGGCATCCTCTATGGACTGTGCATCGTATTACGAAAAAAATTCGTGAGGGAAAACATCCCTTTAAACCTCTTGGACAAGTGCGTGCCGCTAGCGCCCGGTTAAAACACGTGACAACACTGGATGCTGCCTGTTTTTCCGATAGAAAAGGATGTCTTTGCGGAACGCGCGACTTCCTCCTTCTGTAGCCTTGCACTTCGTTTGCAAACAACAAAAACACGGGTCGAAGCGTGCGTAGTTTCGGTTTGGTATTTTAAAAATTATTTTCATTTCATTATCTCCTTTCCTTCTTTTAAAATAATTTTTAATTTGGGTAAACCATGTTCAAATTACTGAGTTACTTATCTTGCCGTAGGTTTTTCGGCGTAACTAGCTCAGGAAGTGCATATGAGAAGGGTTGACTGAAATCTTTTGGTTCTTTTCCAATTTTGTGCCCCTTCTATATAGTCAGGGGACCATCCTCACCAAAACTGTCATGGTAAAACCACTCTGCTGCGGGTTATGGGGTGATTGTTCGCACTGGGTTCTTTGGCTGCAATCCTGCCACTTCTGCGAAGTTATCATGGCACACAAGTAAATCATTCTTGTGGGTGATCCTCTTTACAGACAAAAACAAAGAAAACGGGGACAACGCTTTACCTAGTTTAAAAAAAAAATTCAGTTTGCTTTTTCAACCTTAATAACGATTAAACAATAGTATAAAACGAAAAGGACACAAAGGGTAGGTAGAAAGCCTGAGAGCGCATTTCCATGAGAGTGCAATGTCATGACCAGCAATGAAAGCCGAGGTTCCATTCCCTGTGGAGGTGGGAGATGCCCATCCCCGGAAGACAGCTCTGAGGTCCATTCCTGTGGAGGTGGGAGATGCCATCACAGGAAGATAGCTGAGGGTCCATCCTGTGGAGGTGGAGATGCCACCACAGGAAGATAGCTGAGTTTCATTCCCGGGAGGTGGGAGATGCACACGGAAGATAGCTGAGGTTCATTCCTGTGGACGGTACACCCCAGTAATGGGGATGCCACACAGGAAGATAGTGAGATTCATTCCCTGTGGTGGTGGAATGCACACAGGAAGTAAGCTGAGGTCATTCCCTGTGGAAGGTGGGAGATGCCACCGAAGGAAGATAAACTGAGGTTTATTCCCTGTGGAGGTGGAGATGCCACCACAGGAAGTTAGCTTAGGTTCGGTGTTGGATCTTCCATCCTGCTGTGGTGTGTTGTAGGGCTACTCTTGTTCCATCCTGTCGGTTGACGCACGTTGTAGTCAATGGTGAGTCGGTGTTGGAAACGTGTGGCTCATTACTCAATGGAACAGTCAGTGGACTAAAGGCAGTTAGATGTTTTTTCATTCTTCCTACAACACACACAGCAGGGAGCAAGCCGTTGAAGGCATGCGTGCTGCCTCTTGATGTCGTCGGGTCTACGCCATGCTTCAAAAATTGCCGCGGTTTCGTTCGTCAATGACTTTTTTTTCTTTTAGGACCGACTTCCGGTTTTGTGGTCTATACGCAGGACCGATGTTAATTTAGTCTGTTATGCACCCTATAACATCAATAATAAGTATACAAGTTAATTCTTTCCATAAGCCTCATGGGAATCTCGAGTTGGGCTTACTTTTGGCCGGGAAAGGAACGATCACCGATTGTTTCCTTAAAGAAGGCGTGACTCTTTCAGACTAACACACTGAATACATTTATTAAAGTAACTTTTCGGGGTGGTTGAACTGGAAGGCTTTCTCCATAATATGTCTTTCTTTCGGATGAGTATAGTAGGTGTATGTCAAACGTATTGTTCTGGGGTAGGTGAGCTGGACCTTCACTACAGGTCGAAAAGTCTTTCTGTCGTCTGGGCTTGTTACAGACCAGTGTGTTGATAGGTCTATCCCTGAGCTGAAAGTCCATGCTTCTGCTTGTCTGCGTCATACCAGGTGGTGAGTACAGTGTTGCCCCAGATTTCTAGCTAATTCACTGCTCCCTGTGGGTGAATGGATCCGTCTGAAACTGTACTTGCCTATGTGGCTCTTGAGATATTAAGAACTCATACGATGTCACTGTCATGAGCGTGTATCTGATAGATAGTTGTGTCATTGAATACTTCTCCCTTCCTATAAGCTAGGGATCAGTGTGTGCTGCCACATTGCTGACAACACTGGTATCTTTGGGTACCTCGATGGAATATGTTCACCACAGGAAAAAGAGATTCGGTACTGCTGTTTTTTGTCCACTCGCTGCTAACATCTGGAAATACGGCATTAAAGCTGGATATGATGTTGGATTTGGCTAACCATAGTTGACAAGCCTTCTGTTATGGTTACCCTCCGATTGTACGGTTTAAAACCATTAGTAGGGCCAGACTTTGGCCTTGTATGGCGCACCACCACTGATCGTGCAGAATCAGAACAGTGTCAAGTGGAGAGTGTGTGTCTGACGAGGGTTTCTGACAAGAATGCAGCACCTCTCTCTTACTGCTCGTTTTTGAGGAAATGGATTGGAGTTTTTGACCCGTGTGTGTAGTCTGTCTTCAACTTTTGCAACTGTCGACAAATACAGATGGTTCATTCATTTCTAGGGGAATGAAGGAGGACATTTTTTTATATGAAAGGGGCTAGGTTGTTCATCAAAATATCCACAGCTAGTGTAAGTGAGTGTCAACACACCATCTGACACTGCATAGGATGTCTGCCAGCTGGGGACTCTCAGGACTTTAAAATAGTTAAGGGGAAAACTAAATTATTTTACTCTCTCATTTGGGAGAATCATTGGAATAATTTGAGTTATTTCTCTCGTGTGGGGGGAAATGAGATTATGGTTGTAAGTAAACTCTGTTTACAAGTGGTTGATGATTTAGTAAATTGTTTTCCCTGAAGGAGAGGGGAGAAGAAAAACATTCGGTAGTGCGCCTTTTGGTTGTTTGGAAAGATGCGTGTGCGTATGGAGTAAATGCTGTCATGAATGCGGGTATGCAAGAGTGACAGTGTGACATTATCCCTATTTGTTGACTAATGCCTTGAGAAAAAAGAAATGTTTCAGTATCTTTATCCCTATTTGTTGACTAATGCCTTGAGAGAAAAAATTGTTCTTTATATCTTTTGTTAATTACCGTTTCCAGATGATAATTCCAACATAGTTAGGTTCAGGATAAACACCTAAAAATTAAAACTCAAAGACAAAATCATCTATTTGAAAAGAAGGCAGAAATTTGGGGTCAAAACGTATGCTAATGAGCATCATATGCGATTTTTCGGGGGGTAAGCCGATTTCATTTTCAGACACACATTTCCTCATTTTGTTAAGTTCATTCTAATACAATCTCTTGATGTACTGATCTAATGGAGTGTGCTTCTTCAGAACAGCATTCATTCATATGCATATATTATCTGCTATGACATCTCAGACTGATCCAATGTACTTGAAAATAAAACAGTTTGCTGATGACACGACTCTGTTTTTGAAACATGCACAAGATATGCATTTATCGGTTGAAATACTTGCCAGGTTTGAAAGATTTTCTGGGCTTAAAATGAATACACAAAAACAAAAGCTTTAAGAATAGGACATCAGGGTAATGAAAACATCCCATTTACTATAGTTACTAAAATACGAACGCGTTGTGTTTTGTCTTGTGACTCGTTTGTCCACGTTCTCTGGGGGGTTCGCTAACATTTATTTAAGATTTGTTTAGATTTCCGCCTGCAGTCGTCTCGCTTTGCAACTAGATATAGTTACAAAGATAAAAATACTGGGTATATACTGTGAAGCACATAGATTAGCAAAAGAAATTGAAGACAACTGGACACACAGGTTAGAGCACGTAAATATAGGGATTGGAGCAAACGAGACCTAAGTATTTTTGGTAAGATGGTAGTGATTAAAAGTTTTCTTATTAGTCAGTTTACATATGTAATGCAATCCATTAGTTTTCCAAGCAACATTTTAAGTAAAATTAATACTATCTTATATAAATTCTTATGGCAGAAAAAAAACAAAGCAACAGAAAGCATTGAAAAAGTAAAAAGAAAAATAATGGAAGCTGAAGTAGGGGAAGGAGGTATTACAATGATTAACATGATTGACCAGCAAAAATACTTGAATCTACAATGGGCTGGAAAACTATTTGAAGTCACTGATAGTCAAAACTGGGGGTATATTCCAAAATGGCATATTGAAAAACTGGCAAAGTATGACAGTATTTTCAAACATCAATTGCAAGCACGTGAAGTAAAAGGATTAGATGAAATAGACAATGCCTTTTGGAAAGAAGTTATTCGCAGTTATCTAGAAAGCAAATCGGTTACTTCTTTATCAGAAGTAACGAGCGACAATTTCCACAGTCAACTACTTTTTAACAATGCATTGATCATCCATAGAAGCAAAACACTGCTTTTTTAAAGCATGCAAGAGAAAAGAATTACTCATGTGAGAGATGTTATTCACCAAGATGAAAATCGACTATTAACCATAGAGGAAATCCAGAATATACTGGGTCCAAATAAACCAAACACTATCATTGAATACAACCTGTTAGTCAATGCTTTTCCAAAACCATGGCTCCGGTGGGTTCAAAGAGGGGAAAGAGAGCGAAACACATGTGCATGCAGAGCAAGTCAATACAACACTAAACCAAAAGCTATAAAGAAAATAATAGCACAATCCACAGGGCCAGTGACTCCTTGTGCATCTCAGTTTTGGTTAAGAAAAATTTTGGGAAAGAATATAGATAAAGAAATCTGGGTCAGAGCTAAAGAAGTAACAAAGGAAACCCGACTAAGAGTTCTTCAGTGGAAAATATTACATAATATTTACCCAACAAACATTCTTTTAAATAAAATGAAAGTAAAAAGAAAATAACAAATGTTCCTATTGTAGGGAAAACAGTGGATTTTGTGGGAAAATTTCTATTGGGAATGTCCCCACAGTGTGTTCACTATGGAACTATGTCGAAGAAACCATATATAAGAAAATAAATGTACAAATAAAACTAAGAGTTACAGATGTATTGTTTGGGATAGCAAGAGCTAGATATTCATTGCAAAATACAAATATATAAATCACCTTATACTGGGTTTGGGAAAATGTGTATAAGTATTTATATAAAAAAACTGATTCAGCTATAGCATTGCGGCTCATTTTTGACAGAGAGATTAATATGAGACAACTTTCAGTGTAAAGAAAACAAAACACACACTCACACACACACACACACACACCACACACACACACACACACACACACACACACACACATACACACACACATATACACACACAAGCAAACGCACACACACACAAGCAAACGCCACACACACCCCGCACACACACACACGCATATGTGTGTATGTATGTATATCTATATATCTAATATATAAATGGCAAATTCTGTCTGTCTGCGTGTGTCTGTGTACGCTATAGACTCAAAAACGGCTCAACCGATTGTAATGAAATTTGGCAGGTAGTCTGTTGTGACCGAGGATGGTTTTGGGCTAATCTCCTAAAAAATAAAACCGTTAAAAAACCGTTAAAAAACTGTTATAACGGTTTCAAAGACATCTTTTTCCTCTGCTTTTCTTCAAATAGCCGTTGTGACATTGCACACGTACAGGACTACTTCTCTAAAATGAGAACCGTTATTTGGCAGTTACAAAAACTGTTATTTATAACATTTTAAAACCGTTAAAACACCTAACCCTATAAAAGAAACTGTTTAAAACCCGATCTTCTTGAAATTTAGCGGGTACGTCTGTTGTGACCCCAGGATGGTTTTGGGCTAATCTCTAAAAAAAATAAAAACCGTTAAAAAACCGTTAAAAATCGGTTATAACGGGTTCAAAGACATCTTTTTCCTCTGCTTTTCATCAAAGGGCCGTTGTGACATTGCACAGGTACATCGAACCTAGAGGGACATCTCCCGAGTAACATAGGGTCATTGGACATTTTTCTACGACAGTTATTTATGACCGTTAAAAACCGTTAACAACACGTACCCCCCTAAAAACGATCAAAAAATACAATCCTTTCGGATGTTAGCGGCAAAGGGAGTCGTCGGATTCGCCACCAAATTTGGGCATGAGTCTAGAGGGACATACTGTGGATAACACTGGGTCATTCGTTAGTTTTTATGACCGTTATTTATCACCGTTAAAAAGCGTTATTTTCTAAATTTAGACCATTCTTGATTAATTCGGTATACAGATGCATTTTTTACACGCTGAACAATGATATACACACTTACACGAACCGAAACTTAAAAATTGACCGTTAAAAACCGTTTTATATAAAATTTAGACCGTTCCTGATGAAATTTGGTATACAGTTGAAGTTTTAAATGCTGAATAATGATATACAACTTACACGAACCGAAACGAAAAATTGACTGTTAAAAACCGTTATTATATAAATTTAGACCGTTTCGATGAAATTCGGTATACAGATGCAGTTTACACGCTGACAATGATATACAATTTACACGAACAGAAACTTAAAAATTGAGCGTTAAAAACCGTTAAGATCCGTTATTTTCTAAATTTAGACCTTTCTTGATGAAATTTGGTATACAGGTGAAGTTTTAAATGCTGAATAATGATATACAACTTACACGAACCGAAACTTAAAATTGACCGTTAAAAAAACCGTTATTATATAAATTTAGACCATTCTTGATGAATTCGGTATACAGATGCAGTTTAACACGCTGAACAATGATATACAACTTACACGAACCAAAACTTAAAATTGACCGTTAAAAACCGTTTATTATATAAATTTAGACCGTTCCTGATGAAATTTGGTATACAGTGAAGTTTTTAAAATGCTGAATAATGATACACAACTTACACGAACCGAAACTTAAAATTGACTGTTAAAACCGTTATTATATAAATTTAGACCGTTCCTGATGAAATTCGGTATACAGATGCAGTTTTACACGCTGAACAATGATATACAACTTACACGAACCGAAACTTAAAATTGACTGTTAAAGACCGTATTATATAAATTTAGACCGTTCCTGATGAAATTCGGTATACAGATGCAGTTTTACAACGCTGAACAATGATATACAATTTACACGAACAGAACTTAAAATTGACCGTTAAAAAACCGTTAAGATACCGTTATTTTCTAAATTTAAAACCTTTCTTGATGAAATTTGGTATACAGGTGTAGTTTTAAATGCTGAACAATGTTTATACAACTTACACGAACCGAAACTGGAAGATGACCGCCTTCTACAACTGCCCTGGAGAAGCCTCCATCTCTCAGAGACCCCGACTGCTGCGTGACTTCTGTATTATCCTGGTGGCTTGCAACCCCAGTAACCCAGGCAACCTGTGAACCTCTTCAGAGACTTGGTGAAGATTTCCTGCTGGACATCTTGCTGAAGATTTCCTCTTCCAAGTCCGAAGAGATGTCTGTTATGAAGCGCAGTACACAGATGCCATCTAC
>JAFLJL010014925.1:35000-46070 GCA_018398815.1 Conus ventricosus | reverse complement strand
AATAACAAAATCTTTATTCCCCAAAAGGGTATTGGAAGGGAATCCGGCAATTAAAAAGCAAAGGGAAAACAGGGGGGGTTAGTGAACAAACAGCAAAAGAAGGTTATCTAAACAAGCGTTTGGGCAAATTTATTTTACCGGCCTAAGATACAAGACCACACTTTGTGAACACAATACCAACGAACCCATCAAAGGCCCCTTCTAATTTACCCCCCCGATACTTAAGACAAAAAGGGTTAAGTCCGTTCACAGTCATTGACATAGCTTCAAAATACAAAATCAAACCCCATTAACACAAAAAGTGCTTTTGTTGCTGTTGCTAACAACGAAAAACCCAACGGGTCCTTAACTTACCCCTCGCTGATTCAAGTCGATTGGAAAAGAATTTAAAGGGCAAGGAATCAATTATTTTTTGAAACTAGAGTTCCAAAAAAAAGGGCTTTCCGGAGTTCACAATCACAGGGTTTTTGTTGAAAACTTTAACAAACAGTTAGCTGAAAGACTTTTTTCCTCCAGTACACAGAGACTGTTTGACAATTCCGAACCAGAAGGGGTTAGAAACGCCCTCATTTTTGCGCGAAAATAATAATAAAAATTTAAAAGGGATAAACCAGTCAAGCAATCAAAAGAAAACAAAAAAATTTTTAAAGGGAGATTTTTCACCGGCAAACATTCCCGTTTGGTTAAAATAAGGAAACTTTTTTTCCCGGGGGGAAAGCAAAGGGGACACTCGCACAGGGCAACAGACCATTTTGGATGTTATCCATATGAAATAAAAAGTTTTGAAAAAATGAATCCCCCGGTATTTTTTTACAAAACTGACACAACAAAAAAACCCACCCCTCAAGATTTTTTGTGGGAAAAACGCAAAAATCCCCCAACCATTTCCCCTTTTAAAAATTAAATTTACTAAATATTTGTTTTTAAAAGGGAAGTCAAAGAAGTGCAAAACAAAAAAAAGGGAAAGGAAGAGCCCTTAAAAAATGTAGGGGAACTTCATGCGTTAATGCTATTAAAAAAAACTTTTTCGGGGATTAATCAATGCATCAAATCACCAGATCACCCAATAAAACCCCCCAAAATTGGGGAAAGAATTCTTTTAAATAAAAAAAAAAAATTTTGAAGCACAGCAAACATGGGAAAAAATTAAATGTTGGATGAAAACAGATTGACTTTTAACAAAATTGATGAAAAATATAAACCCCCGTTTATCGGGCCCCAGTGCCCAATTGCATATAAAAATCTGATTTAAAAAACAAGCTTTTTTGTTTGTTCTATCTAATGACTTCTTTTTTTACAACTGTTTGTTGATTCATGAATTGATCGCAGTTTTTCGTTTTTCAGTAAAAGTCTTTTTTGGCCCCAAAAAATCTTCTTTTATTGCATTTATATGTTTGATGCACAACGCCCGGGGAGATATTCCCTTTTCTTTTTTTAAGATTTTCCCTGGCCGAAAAAACTTCATTTTCGACCTTAACCCCACATACCCTTAACACCCCTCCGTAATTCACCCATCTTTCCCAAAATTTATTTAAAGGATGAATTAAAGGCGAATCTTTAGGGGAACAGATTTCATACCACCCGCATGCCCTTTAAGCCACTTCATTTTTATGTCTTTAGATGTCTTTAGTGGGGAATCTATAACAAAACTGTATCTGTGTAAAGTACCGGGCCTGGGTACAAGGGGTTAAAGTAGTCATAAAGAAACTCTAACATTAAAAGCTTTGATAATTCTAAAACGGTAACCCATAAATACAGGTTTGTCCAATTGACTTTCTTTTTTTTCATCATATGCCAAAAAGCTGATCATGAATCTTCTGAAGTCCTGATAATAGGTTTTGAAGTCAGCTTAATTGCTTCGTTCTCTTTGGTGACCAATCTGACATCTTTGCGCTTGTGCGGATTCTCCATAGTCTTTCCGAAACAGCTGTTGTTCATCAGCTTGAAAAAGTCTTTTTCTGAAGCATCTGTGGATTTAGTTCTGAGATCAGTGTTCTTCATGATGTATGGTTTCATGAACTGTTCTTGATCAAAAGCAATTATGCGATGAACTGCTGTCAACTTCAAACCATGTCTTAAAATAAAATTGTAGAAGTCTGTAATGACAGACATAATTTTTTTTGCCCCCGAAGATTAGGCACAAGTTTAGGCGGCTCTGTTTGGATTCATCTTAGACTTTCTGCTGCTAATGGTAGTCATTATGCAGGTCATGGAGTTCATGAGGATATTCTAAATCAACTTCTAGATGAAACCACGCTGCTGATCAGCGTTAAACTGCCCAACCACTTTAATGCCTTTTGAATATTATTCGGATCGCCGCCTGTGTACATTTTAAGTTACGTAATGGAAGTGATTGCGCCATGCCCATCCATACAGATTGTTTGCATCTAAATACATAAGATAGTTTACCTTTTACTGGGATCATAATCGTCCAAGTATTTGTTGTTTGCTTACAGTATGATGCGACGCCATACTAATTCCTCCACGCAATCCGTTTTCAATCATCTGAATCATTGGTAAATCTGACAATAAATCAATCTGTACTCCAGTAAACTTTAAGAAAGCATCCCAACTCATCCCGGCGCAGAAATATAATGCGCAGGATCCAAACTGTAATGTTTCATGCAGGTCTTTCTGTAATTTTCAAAAAATATCCGCCAACAAACATGTATCTGCCATCAAGTAGGAGTCATATAGTCTCCCATCGTTTTACAATCTAACTTCTGCCACGCATCTTGAGCATGCTGGTAATCAGAATCGCTGACACCCTTTCCTCTAAGACTAGAAAAGAACGCGCCTTTAGGTGGAAGTGTATCTTCGTCAAACCTTTCCCAACTGTTCATGTACTCATAAGGATAAACGCCCTTTCTAGAGAGTTGGGTCAAAATATTCTTCTGTTATTGGGCAGGACTTTAAGGACATAGCCAGTGACTCTAACGAACCCATCATGTGCTGCATAGAGTCCATAAAAAGACATGTTATTTAAAGTGAAACACATGTACTTTTCTGATGACTGTGCAATGCATGACACCCTGAAGGCGTCGTCTACTGCTTCATTATAAATGAGAGTCGTAACCTCGCAAGTTATGAAAGAAGATGGGCAGCTTCCATGTCTTAGGATCAAACTTTAGTTGAAGATTGCATTTACTGTGTGCTGCTCCTCTAAACTTTCCACTAATGTGATCATGGTCTCTTACTGTCGGATTTGTTGCTTCTTCACTGAGTTCTAAACCCACAAATCCAACAATGTGTGGCTGAGTCATACTGTTCTTGGTCTTCAGGCGCCATTATGATTTCAGATAAATTCAGATTATTAGAACAGTCATTACGCACTTTTTGCATGCGCTGTAAAAATCTTCTAGCCGCATTTGGTCCTCTATATAATTCTGGCGTTGAATGGGCGCCATCTGACCTGACAACGATGAAAGCAAATGAACAAATCTGATGATTACTCACAAAGGCTGTTTTTGGAAGTTTCTGTGGGGTTGGCCCCTCATAAGGAACAATGAGTGATTCAAAAGTCTGCGTAAACAACATATGGACTAGTTTGCATCCGTTTCCAGTTCTTAAAACTAACTTTACTGCCTTCTGGGGGCGTAATTAGTTCTGTATTACAGTCAACGGGCCAATACAATGTTTCTTATGTTCGCTTGCGGCTTGAACAGATGGCATTCTTGTTAAACATTTTCTACAGAATTCTTGTTTCCCATGATCTTTTGAAGTATGCTTCATTAGTCTACTCATCGTGCGTATCAATGTGTAATGGGGTATCCCTGCTGGTGAAAACATCAGCAGTAAGTCAACATGATATTTGTCTGGTTCGCCAATTGTTGGGCTGTTCTTGGACACTCTGATGGGCTGTAGATTTGTTTCTTAAACCCATGTGTAGACTTTAAAACAGTTATTGCTTTGTTTTGTTCTTAAAAATGATCAATTTGTTTCCCCTCACGGGGAAAAGGGATTTTCCGTTTAAAGGGTTAAGTCTTTGATTTTAATTTCCCAATAGTTGCCCCACTCTCTCTGCGTTTTTGGGATATAATGCCCCCTTGCGAGAAAACACCCCAAAAAACCCTTTTTTTGTCTGTATTTTTTTGTTTAGAAATGCTCTTTTTGGGGATTAATGGGGGGGCCCGGGGAAAATTGAAAAGCCTTGCCCCCCCTCGGTCCCATACTTAGACGGGTTTTTAATCTGATCTCTGGGGGGGGGCCCTTTCGCCCTCTAAACCAGCCGGGGCCCCTAAATTTGGGTTTTCTTCAGCGGCCAAAACCCAAAACTTTGAAAGCTTTTCGTCTCCCCAAACCGGGGGGGTTTAAGCCCTTAGAAAAAAAGGGGCTAGTCTGCTTTTTTTATTTTGAGCCCCCAGACTTTTTGGGTTTGGGTTTTCATTTATTTTTAAACTTTAGTGGGTTTTTTTAAAACAGCAAAACCTTACTTTAACGGCGGGTCTATTGTTAGTTTATTTGGAACTTGAAAAATAGCTTTGCCCAAAACGTTCCCGTACGCTTGCGGGAAATCAATGATTTTAGACCCTTTTCCCCATTCAGGGGCTTTTGACCAAACGTCTCCCTCGAGTTCCTTCAACAATTCGTCTGGTCCTTTCTTTATATTTTATCCTGTTGAGTTTCTTTTCAAACTCAAAAATTTTTTTAAATTTTTTTAAAAAAAATAATTAATCAGAATCAATATCAACGGTCTTTTTGTGTTTGGGAAACTCATAAAAATAAAGTATAAACCCCCTTTGGGCGGTTGTTTTTGCGAGTTTGTTTAAAACCCAGAGTTTAATTTTTTCGTTTACTTTTTTAAGCATTCCTTTTTTTATTGTGGCGTCGGGCCCTGTTGAAAAAAAACTTGTCCTCGCCTTTTTTTGAAGATAAAAACTTTTGTCTTTTTATAGTCTTTCAAAATGGGCCCGGGAAAACCCAAATTTAAATTTTTAACCGTGAGGTTTGAGTCAACTAGCGCTTTATTTATTTTTCATTTTGGGAACGAGCTAATTTTTGCGTTATTAGTTAAACCCTAGCTGTTTTGGTTTTGGAGTTTAGTTTTTTTTTTTTTGCACCAGCAAAGGTAATGAACACCAGGCCAAGGGGCAAAAGACAAACCACCAAGGGGTAAAGTTTGCGGGTGCGCCTATGCCCGTTGCTAAGAGCCCAAAACACTCTTTTCCTCTGATAGAGCATTTTATAGTCGATTTTTCCCAAAGTTTAATTTTTGTAACACCCTTTGGAAGAAAACAGAATACCTTCTTTTTTTTTTTTTGGTTTTGCGTATTTTGAAAGGCCCCTGCTCTAGTTTTTGTTGCATTTGTGTAATTTTGGGTTTAAAATTAAGGGTTTTTTATTTTTGGGTTTTTAAAATTTATCCCTTCTTTTGGGGGACTTGGGGGCGGTGGGGCCCCCCATTTGGAAAAACCCTAAAACAGAAAAAGCTTTTTATAAAAAAAAAAATAATTTGTAATAAATATTTTTTAAAATCTGTTTTCTTGAATATTCGGGCCTGCGCTTTCAAATTTTAAAAAACCCAAATTTTGTACTTTTTAAGCGGTTTTTGGGCCCTTTTTTCTTCTTTATCAATTTGAATGTTTTTTTCTTTCTCTCACGTTCTCCCGTTTCCCATGAAAACTGATTATCCTCTTTTGCCCTTTGGGTCAATCCATAAACCTTTAATTTTCTTTAGTTAAAAATCTTAAGCCAAACCCCTTGTAAAGGGGATGAAAATTTCTTTAGACACAAGGTCAACTGTTGGATTTCTCACCTCCCCCCCCCAAAACATTTTTCTTATTTCTTTCAAAATGCTGAAAAGGGGTTTAAAGCCCGCTAGCGTAAAATTGGGTTAGGACCCCCTCAATCGAACATTGTACTTTCTTTAATTTTGGTTTAAAAAATTTTTTCACTTCCCTTTTGAACGGTTTTTCCCCATCTTCCCCCCAGCAATTTTTAAAATACCTTTAAGCAAATCTTGCTGGGGACACAAAAACCTAAAATTCCTTTATAGGTCTGCCCTGCTTCTGGGTTATGTTGAAAGGATGAAAAAACTCTTTCGTAATTTTATTGCTAATTTTGACTGATTTGTTGCTCAATCAGCCTTGCAAAAATTAGGGGGTGCTAAAAAGGGAAAAAAACCTCAAACGAGATGTAAAGGAAATGCTGTACTTTGTTTCCCGGTTGTCTGATGATCTGATAAAACACTTTTGTATTTTTTTAAAAGTTGTTTATATGCAATCTGTCTTTTAATGCTCTTAAAAAGTTGGGGGCCCATTTTTTTAAACCCAGTTTCAAAAATTAAGGGAATGGAAAAGGGGTTTTTCCATACAAAAAAATTTTTACGGAACATCCCTTTTCCCGTCTTTAATATCTGCGGCGCCTTTTCTTGTTTTAGTGCTTCTTCTTTTTCGATTCTTGAAACGCAAGTTCAGCCCTTTCTTTCCCCGGTGGGCCATAGATCGGGAATGGTTTTTTAAAAAAATATGTCTGAAATTGTGTAAAAAAAATTTATTTCTTCCCCCCCTCAATTTTTATGGGAAATTTTTTTAAAACTTTTTCCCCCCCGCCCCAAATGTTGGCAATGTCCTGTTTGTTTTGGGTTGTTGAAGCGAGTATTTTTTTAAAAAGTAAGACGCCCCAGAGCCGGGCCACAATAACTTATCGTTCCTTTAGGTCGGGGAAATTTTTGACAGTAAGGAATTTGACTGCATCTTTTAGTAGATGGATTTTTTGGAAAGTAATATTCCGTTTTTTTTCCCTTTTCACCCCCAAAGGGGTTTTTTTCAGTCTTCTTTTGGGGGTAAGAACCCGAGCCATATGCCTGTAAACCATTTTTTTTTTTTAAAACAAAAAAAAAAAGTTAATTATTAAAAAACATGGCAGGCTTTTAAAGATAAAGGATTATGATGTTTTGGGATCCGGGAGAGGGGACATGAGTGAAATGTCCCTTTGACACGCACCGCTGGGGCCCCCTCTTTGGGGGCTTTTAAATTTAAAAAGAAAAGTAAGGTCAGATAAATTTTACCAAAGGTAGGCCAAGAACCCCCCAAATTTTATAGCCCCAATGTTTTAAAGAAAAAGAGGGCCCATTTGTTTGTGGGGAAAGGGGCCCAAAGGGGGAAAAATTTGTTCAGCTTACAAAAAAAACCCAGACCCCCTCAAATTTTTTTTAAAAAAAAGAGTACAATTGGGACAAAGGCCGGTGTAAGGAAAAAAAATCCCCTTTGGCCCTTTAAAAACCCCCAAAATTTAGAGGGGGAAAAGGCTTTTTTAAAAACTTCAAAATCACTAAAAGAACTCCCAACAGAAACCCAAAAATTACAAAACATGGAACTTAAAAATTTAAAATTTCAATCGGCAGGGGGAATTAATAAATGCAATAGAAGCAGAAACCATTTTTTCCAGAAGAAACAGCTTTAAAAAGCTATCCCCGACTCACCGCTACCCATGGAAAAAAAGGGGCCCCCGGGATCATGCGGGGAAAACCCATTAGGGTTTGAATAAACAAACTTTTGGGAAAAAACTAGGTAAAAGGAGGAGCATATAAAAAGGGGAAAAAGAAAAACTCTTTTGGAGGCGATGCCCCCCAAAACTTAGGGCTGATTTTTAAAGGGGAAAAAATAACCCAAAGACAAAAAGATTTGAAAAGGAGATCAGAAAGGACTGGAAGTGTTGTCTACAAACCGAGAACAATTACGAACTAAGTGGCAGAAAAAAAGAGGGAAAATATCCAAAAAATTTTTATATGAAGACACGGGCACTAGCAGAACGAATACGAACACTGTTTAGAGAGCCCCAAAGGGGTTTACATTAGCGAGCGTTTATAAAAAGGGCCCAGGATTTTTCAAAAAAAGTCCCCTGGTGTTGGTAATTTCCCGGTGGCGGGGGTCAAAGTCCCGTACCCCCCCCCCGCCATCGCCTCCCCTCACCCCCTGGGTAAATCATGGGTTAAAAAAAAAAAAAAAAAAAACTTTTATATTTTTGCGGGTTTATTTAAAAAAAAAAAAGCTTGGGGGAAAGCTTTTTTAAAACTCTTTGGCCCGGTATATTAGGGGGTGTCGTTAGCTGGCTTTTGTCTACTGCAAGCAAAAAGTTTTGGTTTATGGCCCGACATTATGGGGGATTTGTTCTCTTAATTTTTGGGTTTAATATTTAGTAAAATAAAGACCGAGTAATCCTATGCCCGTTAATCCCAAAAACAAGTGCTTGTCTTTTCATATTTTGGGCATCGCGGAAAAAAGAGTCCGGGTCCTTTAACGGCCCTTTGGGGGTTTGGGCCCCGGGGTTGGGGTGACTTTTTTTGGGGGGTCGACTTGTTGGGTTTTCTGCTTTGCAAAATTAATGGCTCAGAATTTAAATTTTGTTTTTTTTTTTTACCTTCGTTCATTGGGCCCGCCCCCAAAAAGGGTTTCATTATTTGGGTTTATTATTGTTCCTTCTGGAGCCTTGGGGCAGGAAAAGGGGGTGTAAAAAACCAGTGCCAACAAACAAAGTCTACTTTCGATTTGCGTATTTGTAAAACAAATTTTTGGGCCCCTTTTTTTACTTGAAGGTAAATTTAACGGGAGAATTAATGGCGTCCTCCCAAATTTGCCAAGTATGTTTTTTGCATCCCAAAACCCCGTAAAAGGGGGGGGTCAGTTTTTGTCGATCCGTTTTGCTTGCGAACCTAGCAAAACCAAAAAGTAGTACGAATTTGAAAAGGGCGTTTATTCGTTTTTAAATTTCCCGCTTTAGTTTTGGCCCTTAGGAAATGGGCTAAGATAAATGTTGTCCATTTTTGGGTTTTTGCTCTTGCTCTATAGACCCCCAGGTGAACGCCCGTGCCCGAAGAGAAAGATGTTTTTAAGGGGGGATTCCCGTCATAGTTATACTTTTTTTGTGGGACGCCCCCAAAAAAAAGGGGGCCCCCAAGCCCGATTGCGGTCCCAAAATTTTTCCCAAAAATCTGGCTTTCCTTAATATTGAATTTGTTACAGATCCTTTCAAAAGCCCCCTTTATGTCTATTCTGTTGCTGAAAGGAAAATTTTAAAGGGTTTTTCATTTGGTTTTAAGGTGTTGCCCGTTCAAATCAAAATCGTTTGAAAGGGGAAATAAAAATGAAATTGTACACTTTACCTCACCAAAAAATTGGGAGGGTTTTAAATTTATCCGCCCCTTTCGACACTCCCCCCCCCGGTTTTGCCCCAAAAAAACAGGGGGAAAATTTAACTGGTTTTGAAAAAACTGCTCGGGTGACCCGAACCCCACTTTGCGATGTAGTCTTTTTTTTAAAAAAGGGGGGGTTTTTAAAATATCTGCTTAAAGGGGGGTACTCACCTTTACTTGAAAAGGGGGCCCGATGGAAATCACAGAAATGTCAAGAGTAAACAGTTGTTATGTTTTTAAGATTGTAGTGGGGGCCCCAAAAGGGAAAATTTTGCGCCCGTATATTTTTAATGCACTCCTTTTTATTTTTGGTTTTTAAAAAAAGTTTGGGAAAAAAATAACAACTCAAGACCGTCCTTGTTTTTAGAAAAATGCTAAATTTTAACGAAAAAACGGAACCAGAAAAGGTCGCGCTCCCTGAAATATTTACAAAATTTGTTTTGGTTTCCCCCTTTTTAAATAAACAAAGCCAAAAGGGGAATTTAAAAAGGTTTTTAAAAGTTGACAAAACAGGGGGCCAAAGTTGCCGTTAACAAAACCTGAAGGTTTTTTACGGGTTTTGCTCCCCTTTAAAAAAAGCAATGGTAACTTCCCACATTAAATCTCAAACTTAACAATGCAAAATTTTAAAAACAATTTTTTCCCTTCAAAACCTTTAAAAAAGGGAAAGGGGGTTTAATATTTTGATAAAGAGCTAGCTAAAATGTTAGGCTTTGCAGCTAAAAAATCATGATTTAAAAGTTTTTTCCCAAAAAAAACTACTTATTTAGGGAGAAAAAAACCCCCCCCTCGAACTTGCATTACATTTTATTACTTTATGTTCATTTTGGGCGAGCTGGCACTGATGTGAAAAAATTTTATGATGGAAGGCCCCAACTGGGTTTTTAAAAGCTCTTCCCTCAGGAAAAGGCCTAAATTTCGATTTTTGAAATTATACAATTCCCTAATTTACAGTTTAAAAGAAAAGTTTTTGGGAGGGGTTTGGGTCATTTAATTTTTAAAAAATTGCAGACAAAAGGGGGAAAGTTGTTAAAAAGTTTATAACCCCGCACAAATTTTTTTGGAACAAAAAAAAATAAACTTTACTAAAAAAGCCCCGGGGGGCCAGAAGAATCCGGAGTTTCATTTTGCGCCTGTTTTAGGTGTATAAAATTTTGAAAATTTTAAAAAACCTTGCGATGTTGCGGACTTTGAAAAGGGAAAGGTGAGATTAGGCGCTATGTATGGTTTTGGGTTCCCAAAGATTTGGGATTATAAACGCAAAGGGTTGCGCCCCCAAAAGTTTTTCCCAAAAATAGAAAAAACTGCGCAATTTTTTAAAAAGCCCCAAAAAAAGGTTTGGCCCCGTATGAATATAAAATAGTTCGAAAACCCGACCAAAGGGCATTTTTTCCCCTATTTAGAATGGGACATTTAAAATTTTAATTTATAAGCCCATTTTTTCATTTTTTAGCCGCAAAAAAGTTTCAGAAAAGCATTCAAATCTGGCCCTTTACATGTTTAAGTCTTATGCCGGGGCGGCAATGTCGGAAAGAAATTTAAATAACGCCGTATTTGGGGAAAAAAAAGTACATCCTCCAAGGGAAAAAAAACGGTTTTTAAAAAAAACTTTTTACCAAAAAACAGTTCTTTCCCAAACAAAAAAATTAGGGAGAACGTTCACAATAAAATTTGAAATTTTTGTTTTTTTAAAGATGTGGAGAGGGATGGGGTTGTGGGCGTTAGTGACGACCTTATAAAAGGAATTAATATTAGCTGGCAAAACTTAGACGTTAAACGTCTTAAAGTTACCATCGTCGTTCTTCACAATGGTGAGGATATTAAGGTTATAACAACAAGCAACAAAATCACTGTTGACTTAAATAGAAACAATCTTACAGAACTGAATTGGATTAATCTTACACATTTAGGTCTTATAGGGTTTTATTATACTGAAC
>JAFLJL010014925.1:0-17500 GCA_018398815.1 Conus ventricosus | reverse complement strand
ACACCACAGCAACACACACTGGGATGCTCATGGTTCATCATTCGGACATTACGAGAAGGGTGATTGGAGGGGGGGGGGGGATTTTTTTTGTTTTTGTCTGTCTCTCATCTTCTGTGCGCCCGTGTTTGTGACATTTAATTCTATGCTGTTCGTTTTGGTTACCCTCTTTCCTCTTAACATCTGCAATAACAACCAAAAAAAAAATAAAAAAATAAAAAAAAGGAAAAAAGAAAAGAAAAGAGCAAATAAAACCCAAAAAAAGTTTTCAAAGTAAAGTAAACACAAAAAGCTAAAAAAGAAAAAAAAATTAAAAAAAAAAACCTCCGTGAAATACATTAATCAGCCACATCCGAGCTTCGTTGTCTCGCCGTTTCAGCTCTATCCATATCAGGTAGTCACAAGGCCACCTGCCAGAGGAAACACTGCACTGCTGCCGAGTCACTGTGGTTGTGTTTAACAGTACTCATTCTGACTGCAATAAAACAAAAAAACAATATAAATACAGTGTACAGATGTAGAAGATGCGATGAGCAAACACACCGCCACAGCCGTCTTGAGGCGTGGGGAGGGGGGGATGGGGGGGGGGGGGGCGAAGAGGGTAACAATTCGGCTCCACAAATAAGCGATTCGGGACGTGATTTCTAGAACAAAAGGGTCAGGTGCCACAGTTGAATGAAATGAGAAAACAAGACACCGCGTGTGTATAGCAATTCAATGCGCTATAGAAAACAGGTACCACAATCTAACGACGTAAACAGCTTCAACAGTAAAATCTGTAAACTCTGAAACGCAGATGTTTACGCTTAGACTTTAAACGGAGATGCCAGGCTTCATATTGAGGCCCCTGGGTCCATTATCAAACGGTCTGAGTGTTTGGCTGTGGAGCTGACGATCGTGAGTTGGAATCACTCATGGGGCCGGATTTTGAAGGCTGTAAACCCCCTCTCTGTCCTCACAGCCAGAAAGGTACCTGATTCAGTTCAGGGGGTGGGTAAAGGCGGACGAAGGAGAAGGATGGGTCCCGGCTTCCAATATGCCGCGTCCCAGACAAATGAACCCTTAGCCGTTCATTACTCTACGTACTTTAATCATTAATCTTCAACACATAGAATTGAGATGCCAATATTTAACGTTTAATTAAGTGCCAACTCTCATAATTCACCAACACATCAGTGGATATTTACCAGAACAAATCGGAAAAAAATGCATTCGGGTGGGTGGAGGACATTTTTTTTTCTTTTTTTTTCTTTTTTCTTTTTATTTTTTATAGCTGTGATGTTTAGGAGATTTTTTTTTCTCTCTGAACATAAGCAATATGATTTTTTTTAAACTCTATGATCCTTCATATAAAGCAAAGAAATTATCTCAGTTATGTGGTCTTTCCTCAAAATAAAGAAAACTATCTCATATCTAAAATGTTTCACGAAACAAAGAAACGGTCTCACTCTCGTGAATCTTCATGAAAGAGACAACAGTCCAAATCATGTCGTCCCTTGGGAAAGAAACAAAAAATGATCTAAAACCTGTCGATGTTTATGAAATGAAGACATGGCTTGAATTCTGTGGTCTTTTATACAACAAAGGAATGGTCTAAATCCTGCAGAACTTCGTGATGTTAACACACACAAAAAGTGTCTCAGCCCTGTGTTCCCTCATGAAAGAAACGAACGATTTCAATCCTTTGAGCATTCATGGCAAAAAGACATGGTCTCAGTCCTGTGGTCCTTCACGAAAAGACATGGTCTCAGTCCTGTGGTCCTTCACGAAAAGAAAGGTTTCAGGTATGTGATCCTTCATGAAATATTAGGGAAATGGCCTCAAAACTTGAGGTCCTTCACGACAAAAATAAAGAAATGGTCTCAATGTTGAGGTCCTTCATGACAAAAATAAAGAAATGGTCTCAATGTTGAGGTCCTTCATGACAAGAATAAAGAAATGGTCTCAATGTTGAGGTCCTTCATGACACTAATAAAGAAAATGGTCTCAATGTTGAGGTCCTTCATGACAGTAATAAAGAAAATGGTCACAATGTTGAGGTTCTTCGTGACAGTAATAAAGAAAATGGTCTCAATGTTGAGGTTCTTCGTGACTGTAATAAAGAAATTGTCTCAATGTTGAGGTCCTTCATGACACTAATAAAGAAATGGTCTCAATGTTGAGGTCCTTCATGACTGTAATAAAGAAATGGTCTCAATGTTGAGGTCCTTCATGACAGTAATAAAGAAATGGTCTCAATGTTGAGGTCTTTCATGACAGTAATAAAGAAATGGTCTCAATGTTGAGGTCCGTCATGACAGTAATAAAGAAATGGTCTCAATGTTGAGGTTCTTCATGACAGTAATAAAGAAATGGTCTCAATGTTGAGGTCCTTCGTGACAAAAATAAAGAAATGGTCTCAATGTTGAGGTCCTTCATGACAAGAATAAAGAAATGGTCTCAATGTTGAGGTCCTTCATGACAGTAATAAAGAAAATTGTCTCAATGTTGAGGTTCTTCGTGACAAGAATAAAGAAAATTGTCTCAATGTTGAGGTTCTTCATGACAAGAATAAAGAAATGGTCTCAATGTTGAGGTCCTTCATGACAGTAATAAAGAAATGGTCTCAATGTTGAGGTCTTTCATGACAATAATAAAGAAATGGTCTCAATGTTGAGGTCCGTCATGACAAGAATAAAGAAATGGTCTCAATGTTGTGGTCCGTCATGACAAGAATAAAGAAATGGTCTCAATGTTGAGGTCCTTCATGACAGTAATAAAGAAATAGTGTCAATGTTGAGGTCTTTAATGACAATAATAAAGAAATGGTCTCAATGTTGAGGTCCTTCATGAAAACAAGAAGCATAAACAAAATGGGCACCATCAGGAAACCACAACTATGCACAGCCATTAACTCCAGGGACTTTGGTTCTGTTCTTATGATATTGGTCTTGTCATCTGGAATAATCTCCCTTTACTTGTCCACCATGCGCAGTCTCTGTCATCATGGGGAGGGGGAGGGGGGGTTGTTCTTGAAACCTATCTTTCTGCCGCGACTATAATTTAGCTCTTCCTTCCTAAATCCTACCAGCAACACCTGTTTCATTGTTCTGTTTGGTGTGTGTGTGTGTGTGTGTGTGTGTGTGTGTTGTGTGTGTGTGTGTGTGTGTGTGTGTGTGTGTGTTTGTGTGTGTGTGTGAGTCCGAGTGAGAGTCTGCATTAATGAGTGTACCTGTGTGTGTGTGTGTGGTGTGTGTGTGTGTGTGTGTGTGTGTGTGTGTGTGTGTGTGTGTGTGTAAGTCCGAGTGAGAGTCTGCATTAATGAGTGTACCAGCTATTTTCCGTTTTTCTTGTCTTTTTTTTTTCTTTTTCCTTTCTTTTTATTTATTTATTTTTTATTGTTAAATATAACCATTTCCTTTTTTTTTCACAAGCGTTCTGAGCCCATCCGAGATCATTCTAAATGTCGTTATTATTAAGTATTAATTATCGTCATCATTATTTTATTGTTATGATTGTTGTTATGATGGCCATGATGATGATAATGACGATGATAATGATGATGACGATCAAGTCGTAGTAGATAGCCTACGTCAAGTCTGTAAATCACAAATATGTGCTGTCAGTAGGAGGCAAGAAATAAAGTTCTTTAAAGAAGGGATGAATGGTTGCCTTTCGACGCTTTGTTTATTTCCTCTGACATTCTGTCACGAAGCACAAATCTGAAGCAAACCTATATGTACTGTACAAGCTTGGCATATCAAGCCAAAATATGATATACATGAACACACAAACAAGCCAGCGCTAAGTTGTGCTCATTTAGTACGAAAAAAAAAGATAAACGATTTTTCAAGATTTTCAACAAACCTCACCAAAAAAACCCAAAAAAAACAGCAACAAACAAACAAAAAAATTATATATATATATAATGCTGAACAATTAAGTAGTGGGGGGAAACAAGTGCAGGCTAACAATTCTCCAGTCATCATAGTAATGACTTGGCAAAGATTTGAACTTTTAGAAAGAAAAAAAAAGAAAAAAAATTGAAGATGAAGAAAATGGGAGGAAGATATTATAAATATATAAAACCTTCACAGCGCTGCCTGAAGAACATCCGTAATAATACAAGAAGATAATATAATAGAATATATTAATTTTATATAATAAAAAATATAATAAGATATAATAATACAGCCCAGCGTTATTTAACACGAAATACCAAAAAAAAAAAAGAAAAAGGACGTGCCATTTCGAATTTTCAACAACCTAAAAAATTAAACATTTAAAAAACAGCGTTTATTTAATACGAAATCAAAGTAACTGTGGTTTCGATATTTAACGACCTAAAAGCACTTTACAGATTTAAAAAACAGCAGTGATATGCGTTATGTTTCTGGTTCTTTATTGTTATGGTTACTTCTTGAAAACTGGCCATAATTTAGTCCTTTGTTTAGTCGTTCTGGTTTACTTAGCGTGACTCTGCTGTCTATGTCTCTGTGTTCATTTATGGGTTGTTTCTTCACCGCTGCAGTCTGTTTCAGTCTCTGTGCTGAGTCTGTTTCAGTCTCTCCGCTGCAGTCTGTTTCAGTCTCTCTGCTGCCGTCTGTTTTAGTCTCTCCCTGCTGCAGTCTGTTTCAGTCTCTCCCTGCTGAAGTCTGTTTCAGTCTCTCCCTGCTGAAGTCTGTTTCAGTCTCTCCCTGCTGAAGTCTGTTTCAGTCTCGGTGCTGCAGTCTGTTTCAGCTGTTTCAGTCTCTGTGCTGCAGTCTGTTTCAGTCTCTCCCTGCTGCAGTCTGTTTCAGTCTCTCCATGCTGCAGTTTGTTTCAGTCTCTGTCTTGCAGTCTGTTTCAGTCTTTCTGCTGAAGTCTGTTTTAGTATTTATGCTGCAGTCTGTTTCAGTCTCTCTGCTGCAGTCTGTTTTAGTATCTATGCTGCAGTCTGTTTCAGTCTCTCTGCTGCAGTCTGTTTTAGTATTTATGCTGCAGTCTGTTTCAGTCTCTCTGCTGCAGTCTGTTTTAGTATCTATGCTGCAGTCTGTTTCAGTCTCTGTGCTGCAGTCTGTTTCATGCTCTATGCAGCAGTCTGTTTCAGTCTCTCTGTTGCAGTCTCTTTTAGTATCAATGCTGCAGTCTGTTTCAGTCTCTCTGCTGCAGTCTGTTTTAATATCTATGGTGCAGTCTGTTTCAGTCTCTGTGCTGCAGTTAGTTTAGGGTCTATGCTGCAGTCTGTTTCATGCTCTATGCTGCAGTCTCCTTTAGTATCTATTCTGCAGTCTGTTTCAGTCTCTCTGCTGCAGTCTCTTTAAGTATCTATGCTGCAGTCTGTTTCAGTCTCTCTGCTGCAGTCTGTTTCAGTCTCTCTGTGCAGTCTGTTTCAGTCTCTCTGCTGCAGTCTGTTTCAGTCTCTCCTTTGTCTTAATCATCGCCTTGTAGAAGAATCCTAACAAACCTCCTCCATTGCATTCAATTACCGAGTCGCTGAATCACTGTGCTATTAGCTTCTTCCACTGTAGAGAGAGAGAGAGAGAGAGAGAGAGAGAGAGAGAGAGAGAGAGAGAGAGAGAGAGAGAGAGAGTGTGTGTGTGTGTGTGTTGTGTGTGTGTGTGTGTGTGTGTGTGTGTGTGTGTGTGCGCGCGCGCGTGCGCACACACGCTCCTTTTGCTACATTTTTTCTCACATTCAGAGCAGAGGAAAATATGCATCAGCATCTCTCTCTCTCTCTCTCTCTCTCTCTCTCTCTCTCTCTCTCTCTCTCTCTCTCTCTCTCTCCTTTTCATTCAGAGATATAGAGAACGTAGAAATACCAAGTCTGGCTCAACCGCCCCTCATTAAAATTCGGGGCGCTCGCTCCAGACTTGGTATTTCTACATTATCTCACAAGCAAGTCCTTCAACAATGACTAAAACGGCTAATATGATGCTCAGGCTCTCCACTTTCTGTGTGTGCCTGTTAGGGTACACACTTACAAGCTTCAAGCCGTATAATCCATTACACGTTCTTTTCAATAACCAACAAAATAATAGTAGCACGTTACAAAGCCATCTACAAACATATATATTGTGTCGGGTTATCCGTTTTCAATACTAGTTTACAAAACTTCTCTGCCTTCAGTTTTTGCTTAATCCTGTGTTTTTCCTGATCGTTTTCGATAACATCATTTTCACGCATACATTCATCAAAAGCGTCTCTGTCTTTCATATGAAATAAAACTACGGTCTGTAACTGTTCTCTAAAGTCTTTTAAAACTGAGTTATATTTCTGACATAAAATCCACACGCTTATCCCAGCATGTCTTCCACTGAAAGCCAGTTTTGACAAAGTTTTTCTCTTTTTAACTATGTCTCTTTCTGCCGAACAGTCATCTATAATAAATAGTGTCTGCGTTACCTCAAACAGTCTATAAAAGTATTCTAAACACTGACTCAGTTTATTGCTGGGGTCAACAAAATATATGTCATCATCCGTCCATATAAACCTTCTATCATGATATGCTTTGTTCTATTTAAGTGTCGGATAGAAAATCACAATATGATCAAACTTGTAACGATCAACTGTTTGAAACAGGTCGAGGACAAATATTGTTTTTCCACAACCAGTCTGTCCACAAATCAATGAACAATGAAGGGTTTTTATCATAAAGTTTAACATCGGCATTGACACCAAAGTCGTCTGCTCCATAGTTTTATAACAGAATTTAATCTACTCCAGTTATTGTTGTTATCATACTATCCGTCAAAATTTGATCAGTAAAATAAAATCCTATAAGGCCTAAATGTGTAAGATTAATCCAACTCAGTTCTGTCAGATTGCTTCTATTAAGACTAACATTGATTTTGTTGCTTGTTGTTATGACCTTAAAATTCTCACCGTCGTTACGAACCACAACAGTAACGTTAAGATAGTCAACGTCTAAGTTTTGCCAGCTAATATTAATTCCTTCCATAAGGATGTCACTGACACCCACAGCTCCATTCCTCTCCACATCATTTAAGACAGAAATTTCAAATATCATTGTGAACGTGTCTCCTAATTTCTTGCGTGGAAAAAACTGCACTTTTGTAGAAGCTTCCTTCAAAACTGATTCTCTTCTGTGGAGGATGTACTGTTTGTTCCTAATCGGCTTTATTTCGATCTCTCTCCAACTATTGTTTTCCGGCATAAGACTTATATGTAAAGGACCAGAGTTTAATGCTTTTCTGAAACTTTTTTGACGGCTAAAAAATGTAAATGGGCTTACGAATTCAAATTTTATGTCCCATTCTACATATGGTTCTAAGTGCCATTTGTTGTCAGTTTTTCGAACTATTTTATATTCATAATGACCTGCATTATTTGCTTCTACATTGCGTAGTTGTTCTAGTTTAGGAAACGTTTTGTTGTCGCTAACCTCTTTCCGTTTATAATCACCATCTTTAGTGTACTCAAAACCATACAAAGCGCCTATCTCACCGTTCTGTTCAAAGTCCACAACGTCTGCAAGGTCTTTTAATTCTAAAGTTACACACCTTACAGGTGCTAATGTAACTCCCGATTTTCTGGCCCACGCGACATGTTTTAGTACAGTGTATTATTTTATTTCCAAAACAATGTGCAGGTTATTACATTTTACGACTTTCCCTGTTTCGTCTGTGATTTTTAGATTAAATGATCCGACCTTCCCACAGGCTAATTTTTTAAACTGTAAATTAGGGAATTGTATAATTTCATAATCGCAATATGCAGCTTTCCCTGCCGGAAGAGCTCTTAAAACAGTTGAGGGCCTTCCATCATATAAGTTTTCATCAGTGCTCAGTTCATCTAAATGAACATAGAGTAATGAATGTAATGCAAGATCGAACGGATTTTCCCCCTCATAAGTAGTTTTGTTTGGTGTAACTTTAAAACTAAGAACGGCTCGTGTAAGTAAATAACTTTGTGCGTAAATTAAAAAGCCTAACATTTTTAACTAGCTCTTCATCAAAAATGTAATGTACAACTTCTTCTTCAGGTTTGAATGTCAACATTATTTTCAGATTTGCATTGTTAAGTTTGAGAGTAATGTCTAAGTTACTCATTGCTTCTTTTAGTGAGCAAAACCCGTAATAACCATCAGGTATTGTTAACTGGCTAAGTTTGGTCCCTACTTTATCAACTTTTACAATCATATTATTCTTCTTGGCTTCACTTGTATTAAACCATACGACTTTGTAAAATATTTCATGGAGCGCGACCCTTTGGGTTCCGCATTCGTTATCAATAGCATATTCTAAAAACGAAGGACTGTCTTGAGTTGTTATTGTTACGAACATTTTTTAAACGAAATAAAAATGAGTGCATTTAAATATACAAATGCAAAATATTCTGGTGGACCGCACTACAATCTTAAAAATATAACAACTGACACCCTTGCCATTTCTGTGACTCAGTCTGACACTTTTCATGTAAAGGTTAGTACTCCATTGAACAGCTATCTTAACCCCCCTATTAAAAACGACTACATAACCAGCCGCCGTGGCGAAGTGGTTAGCGTCGCGGACTCCCGGCTGGGAGGTCATGGGTTCGAATCCCATCAGAAGTCATGTGGGTTTTTCTGCCCTGACCGGCTCCTACCCAGAGTTGAGTTTGCTGCGGACTCAGTTGGGAAGACTGGGACCACACAGTCGAGTTTCATCCACTTAATGGATGCGTTTCTGAGAGTGTTGCTCAAATTTCATGACCAACACTGCAGGTGCCTGTATCTCTCGGGCCTGGTTGACGCCGGGATATATTGTGAAAGGAAGCGTAGAGTACAGCCCTGTCATGTAGTTTCAGACCGAAATGGAAATCCGTAGCATCATCTTAATCATCCTCATTCTCATTGATCAGCATTAAAAAAAAAGTCTCAAATTCTGTGGCCCTCCATGCCCTGCTCTCATGGTGACCTCAATTTCGATGTCCTCTCCACGTCTGTGGCCTTGGTTTGGTTCCGTCGGGGTCACCGGTATCGGCGAGTCCATGGGGGCTGTCGTTGGACGGACGTGGTGGGAGAGCTCACTCACGCCGGCTCCGCGACTAAGCAATTATTGTCGTCAGTAGGGGGCTTAGTAGGTGGTGTCCTGCGTATGTTAGATCAGAACAGGCGCCACTGAACACCACCGAAGTGACTCGGCAGCAGTGTAGTGTCTCCTCCGGTGGGTTGCCTCTTAACGACTTGACATTGACTGCTTCCTGTGGATTGCTGGTGCCGGGGTTGCGGCGGGGCCGACCGAGCTGTAGCTGTGGACGGGGTGTCGGAATGAGCGGCGTGGGTGCACTGCCTCTGAGGTGGCGCAGAGGTTGGGACAGCAAAAAAAAAAAAAAAAAAAAAAAAAAAAAAAAACACGACTACATCCCGAAAGTGTGGTTCAGTCATCCGATGCAGTTTTATCAGAACCAGTTAAACTTTGCTGTGTTTTGTGCAACAACTGGTGTGGGGTGTCGTATGCTGATCATTTAAATCATCCTAATCCTTTGGTGAGGTCAGTGTATAGGTTTCATTTCTATTACACCTTCAGACGTTTTTTGACTGAACTGCAAGCACCATTACCAAATGACAAACTGTTTAATCCATTCAGCAACAGAATAGACATGAAGGCTTTCGAAAGGATCTGTAACGAATTCAATATTAATGTTAAGACAGGCTTCAGGCAAAAGTTGGACTGCAATCATGGCTTAGGCACCCTTTATCTTTGGGGCGTGCACAGAAAGTATAACTATGACTGGAATCCTCCTTACACATCGTTCTCTTCAGGCACAGCTGTTCATCTTGGGTCCATAGAGCAAGAGCATTAAACAGCGTGGACAACATTTATTTTAGACACTTCTAAGGGCCTAACTAGAGCGGGAATAGAACGAATAACGACTCCATTCGTACTTATGTTTGGTGTTTGCTAGGTTCACAAGCACAAACGAGATCGAGCATAACTGATCCTTCTACTGGCTTTGACGCACAAAAACAGTACTTAGCAAATTTAGAGGACGCCATTAATTCTACAGTTGATTTGCCTTCAAGTATTAAAAGGTACCAAAATGTTTTACAATTCGCAAGATCGAAAGTAGACTTTGCTGTTGGCACTGGTTTATACATGCTGCCTTCTGACCTCAGACTCCAGATAGGAACAATAATAAACTACAACAATGAAACCCTTTGTGGCAGGCAATGAACAGAAGGTCGGAAAAAACGACATAAATTCTGAGCCAGTAATATTACAAACAATAAACAAACAAGACGACCCCCGAAGAATGTCATCCAATCCCCAAGGTCCAAAGCCTAAAGGCTGATCGCGGTGACGAAAGAAATAATGACCATGAATATGAAAAGACAGCACTTGTTATTGGATTAACTGGCTTAGGATTACTCCTTCTGTATCTTACGAAAAAAAAAACCCAACTATTAAGACAACTAATGCCCATAAGTGCTCGGCCATAAAGCCAACTACTTTGCTTGCAGTAGACAAAAGCCAGCTAACGACACTCCCTAATATACCAGGGAAAGAGTCTATGGCTTTACTGGCTATTTTTTTTAATAAACCCGCAAGAAAAGTTGTCTTTTTACCCATGATTTATCAGGCGATGGTGGTGGAGATGGTGGTGGAGGCACTGACCCTTGACCACCACCGCCTGTAATAGCCAACACCAGTGTACTTATTGCAAATCCTAAGGCTGTTATAACGCTTGCTAATGTGACACCTTGCTCTCTAAAACAGTGTTCTTATTCGTTCTGCTAGCGTCGTGTCTTCATGTAAATTCTTTGGATAGTTTCTCTTATTCTGTTCACTTGAGTTCGTAATTGTTCTCGGTTAATAGACAACGCTTCTAGTCTTGCTGATCTCTCTAGTTCAAGATCATGTAGTCTTCGGGTTATTCTTTCTTTAACATCATGTCCTAAGTTGGAGTTGTCAGCCTCATCTAGTTTTTCATTTTCTCTTTTTTATGCTCATCTAGTTCACTCACTTTTGCTACATTGTTTATTAATTCACCTCTGATGGTTCTTAAAGCACGATCAAGGGCCACTCTTTCTCTCTCAGTTAGCTGTGGGTCGCGAATAGTTTTTAATGCTGTTTCTTCTGAAAAACTGGTTTCTGCTTCTATTATTTCGTCTGCTGTTGGGCTTAAATCTTTAATCGGAAATGAGGTAGGGAACAGTAAAAGTTTAAAAGGCTGTGCCAGTCTTGAATAAAAGTTACTCTGTGTTAGGTTTCCTTATGGGAGCAAAACATACCCCACTTGTTTACTGGTTAAATCTTTAAGTTCCATGTTTTCTATTTGGTTATCTGTTGGGAGTTCTTGAAGTGTGTTTTGAAGTTTAGCAACAGCCTCCCCATCAAATTTTGGTTTAGTAATGCCAAGGCGATTTTGATCACTCACACTAAGTCTTTGTCTAATTGTACTCTTTTTTAAAAACTTTGATGAGTCTGGTTTAGTTGTAAGCTGTACAAGTTGTCCTTGATCGCTTTTCACAAACAGATGGTCATTTTTTAGTTCAAAATCATTAGGGTCTATAAAATTCAGGAGGTTCTTGACCTAAACGAGTCATTTCACTCATGTCGTCTCCAGGATCAGGAACATCATAATCTTCGATGTTGTCATCATAATCTTCAATGCCTGCCATGTTTTTAAATAATTAACTTTTATTTTGTTTTATAAAAAAAAATGTCGCAAGCACATGGGTCAATTCTCAACCCGTATAGAAGACTGAAAAGAGCCCTTTGGTGTGAAGGGAAATAAACAGAATAATATTGTTCCAAATAATCCATCTACTATTGATTCAGATCAAATTCTTACTGTCAAATTTCCAGACCTAGGAGCAGATGAAATGATTGTGCCGGGATCTGCACGACTTACTTTCAAAATAGAACTCCATCAGCAACAGACCCAAACAGGACAGTTGTACAGAATCTGGGCAGGGTAATCGTTAAGAAAATTTCTATAAAACTTGTGGGGCAAGAAATATTTTCCTTACATAATGCAGACATATTTTTAATCTATTCTGATCTATGGCTAACCGCGAAAGAAAGGGCCGATCTTGCTTTTTCAAGGAATCGAAAATAATGAAGCACTAAGACACAGAATAGGCGCCGCAAATGCTAAAGACGGTAACAAGTATGAAGCTGTAAGTTATGCGTATGGAAATCGATTTTCCATACCCTTAGATTTCGAGTTTGTTAAAAGCGCATGCTCCATACTTTCAAGGGAGCATTAAAAGACAGATTGTCATATAAACTAACTTTTAATGAATACAGACGTGTTATCAAATCTACAGACACCGAAGCAAAGTACAGCATTTCTGACATCTCGTTAGAGTTTGAACATCGTTAGCAACCCTAACTTAGTAAGGCTGATTCAGCAACAATATCAGTCAAATTAGCAATATATTACGATTAGAGTGATTCATCATCTAAATATATCAAAAGCAAGGCCGACACTATATGGAATTTTAGTTTTAGTGCCACAGCACGATCACTTAAAGGTATTTTATTGCTGTGTGAAGATGATAAAGAACCATACCAAAGACAAAGTGAAAAGTTTATTAATCCTAAAATAACGAAAGTGCAATGTATAATTGAGGGTAGTCCTAACCAAATCTACGCTAGCGGGCTTAAACCTTATCATCATTTTGATGAAATAAGAAAACTGTTTGGAAGTGGAAGACATAGAAGTCCAACAGCAGACCTTGTGTCTAAAGATCTACACCTTCACAGTGTTAGACTCGATGATTACTTAACAACGAAATACGGTTTATGGATTGACCTAAGGTCGACAGAGGATAATCAGTTGCATGGAAGTGGAAGAACTGTTAAAGACGGAATAACCATTCAAATTGATAAAGAAAAGGAGAGTGACAAACCAGTTAATGTACATTTGTTTTTAATATATGATGCGCAGCTGAATATTCAAGACAACAGATTAAAAGATATACAATACTAAATTATTTTTTATTAGAAAAAAGCATGACTGTTCAGGTTTATCCAAAAGTGCCCACAGCGACAGGGTTACCTACAGAGATCCTGGAGACGATGCCGCCAAAAGAAGAGATAGTTAGCACATAAAAACCTTCAGATTAACCACATTACACAAATGCAGCAAGAACTAGAGCAAGACCTTTCAAAATACAGCAAAACCGAACGAAGGTATTCTGCTGTCTTTAATGCTGTTACATATGTTAATACTGGAGCATCGACTATTAGTGCTTTATCAGCAGGAACAAGCGTACGTCTCTTAGCAACAGGCGTAGGTGCACCGGTAGCTATATCTCTAGGCGGTTTGTCTTTAACTCTTGGCCTGTGCACATTAGCTGTAAGTGCTGCCAGCAAAAAAATAAAAGCTAAACTCTAAAAGCACACAGCTATGGTTCAACTAATAACAGCTAAATTTAGTTCCTTCAAACTGATAATAAATAAAGCACTGGCTGACTCGAACATCACGGATGAAGAATTTAGTCGTCTACAGGCTGATTTTGAGGACTACAAAAGAGAAAAGTTTGATCTTCAAAAAAGGCAAGGGTAACTTTTCTCAACAACCAGACACCGATCAGATAAAAAAGGAATGTTTAAAAAAAGTAAACGATACATTAAACTCGTTCTAAACAGATCACATTAACAACACCAAAGGATGTTTATACTTTAGTTTATGAGTCCAAGCACAAAAAGACTCGATATTGATTCTGACTAAGACGACGTTGGAGACGACTACGGAGACGACGTTGGAGACGACTTTGGAGTCGATGACGATGTAATTTTTTTTAATTTAAATAAATATTTTGTGTTAGAAAAGAAACTCAACATGGAAGATAAGATATATGAAAGTCTTGAAGAAATGTTGAATGATTTGGACAAGGAAGTGCGTTTGTCAAGAGCACTAAATGAGATCGATTTAGAAGTTATTGCTCCAACAAACGTACAGGAAAGCGTTGTACATGCTATTTCTCAAGTGCCAAGTAAACTAACAATAGAACCACCAGTGAAAGTAAGATTAGCTGTTTTGGTTGACTATACAACAATACATAATGAAAATCTAGAAGTCTGGGTCTCAACCAGACAGCAAGACTATTCTTTCCTATAATGACCTATCGCCTAATTGGGCAGACCAACTGCTTACACACTTTAATGTAGCCTCTGAGGAAGCTAAAATGAGAGGCTCTGGTTGGTCAGAGCGTAAAGTCTTAGAGATCAAATTAAAACAGTCTAAGTACACACCAATCGTAGGCAATTCTTACATCCCGCTACCCCCAGCATTAGTTTCAAAAAGAGCAGTTCTAAACATAAAGAATACAGACAACAGATGTTTTATGTGGTGTGTTCTTGCAAGGCTGCATCACGTTGCTAAAAACGCAGAGAGAGTATCTAACTATCAACCTTACATCAAAGAGCTTAACTTTGACGGCATACTATTTCCTGTCAGTATAGACCAAATTGAACAGTTTGAAGAACAGAATCGTCCAATAACTGTTAACGTGTACACATGGGATGAGGAAACAAATCTACAGCCCATTAAAGTGTCTAAGAACAGCCCAACGATTGGCGAACCAGACAAAAATCATGTTGACTTACTCTTAATGTATTCACCAGCAGGGCTACCACATTACACATTGATACGCACAATGAGTAGACTAATGCAGCATACTTCAAAGGATGGGCATAAACAAGAAGTCTGCAGAAAATGTTTAACAAGAATTCCATCTGTTCAAGCCGCGAGTGAACATAAGAAACATTGTATCAGTCCGGTAGATTGTCATACAGAACTAATTACGCCGAGAGAAGGCACTAAGGTTTGTTTTAAGAACTGGAAACATCTGCAAACAAGTCCATATGTTGTTTACGCAGACTTTAAGTCGCTTATTGTTCCTAAATATGAAGGGCCAACCCACAGAAACTTCCAAAAACAGTCTTAACGAGTAATCATCAGATTTCTTCGTTTGCTTTCATCATTGTTAGGTCGGATGGCGTCCATTCAGAGCCAGAACTATACAGAGGACCAGATGCAGCAGAATACTTCTTAGAACGCATGCAGCAAGTGCGTAATGACTGTTCTAATAATCTAAACTTATCTGAAATCATGATGACACCTGAAGACCAAGAACGTATAAAACAGCCACTCACTGTTGGATTTGTGGATTAGACCTCTCATCAGACGCAACGAATCCAACGGTAAGAGACCATGATCACATTAGTGGAAAATTCAGAGGTGCAGCACACAGTAAATGCAATCTAAAACTAAAGGTTGATCCTAAGACATGGAAATTACCTATATTCTTTCATAACTTGCAAGGTTGCGACTCTCATCTTATATTGCAAGCAGCAACCAGCGACTTCAGGGTAAAATGCATTGCACAGTCATCAGAAAAGTACATGTGTTTCAATCTGAATAATCTGTCTTTCTACGACTCTATGCAACACTTGAAGGCATCATTAGAATCATTATTGTCGTCCTTAAAGATGTGTCCAATAACAGAAGAATATTTTGACTCATCATTGGTTAGAAAGGGAATATATCCTTATGAGTACATGAACAGTTGGGAAAGGTTTGATGAAGATACACTTCCTCCTAAGAGCGCGTTCTTTTCTAGTCTTAGAGGAAAGGACATCAGTGACTCCGACTATCAGCATGCTCAAGATGCGTGGCAGAAGTTAGATTGTAAAACAATGGGAGACTAACATGATTCATACTTAATGGCAGATGTATGTTTGTTGGCAGACGTCTTTGAAAATTACAGAAAGATCTGCATGAAACACTATAGTCTGGATCCTACGCATTATGTTTCTGCGCCCGGGATGAGTTGGGACGCTTCCTTAAAATTTACAGGAGTACAGATTGACCTATTTTCAGATTTACCAATGCTTCAGATGATTGAAAGCAGATTGCGTGGAGGAATTAGTATGGCGTCTCACCATTACTGTAAAGCAAACAACAAATACTTGGACGACTATGATCCAAGTAAAAGGTCTAACTATCTCATGTATTTAGATGCAAACAATCTGTATGGTTGGGCTATGGTTCAATCACTTCCATTACGTAACTTCAAGATGTATAGTGGCATCTCTGCAGGAGACATTCCTAATTTTGTAGAACAACTGAACACTCTTACAGCTGATCGTAAAAGAGGTCTTATTCTAGAAGTTGATTTAGAATATCCTCATGAACTCCATGACCTGCATAATGACTATCCATGGCAGCAGAAAGCCTAAAGATGACAAGACAGAACCATCAAAGTTGGTGCCTAATCTTCGAGACAAAAAAAATTATGTCTTTCATTACAGGCTTCTACAATTTTATTTAAGTCATGGTTTGAAGTTGACAGCTGTTCATCGTATAATTGCTTTTGATCAGGAACAGTTCATGAAACCATACATCATGAAGAACACTGATCTCAGAACTAAATCCACAGATGCTTCAGAAAAAGACTTTTTCAAGTTGATGAACAACAGCTGTTTTGGAAAGACTATGGAGAATCCACACAAGCGCAAAGATGTCAGATTGGTCACCAGAGAGAACGACGCAATTAAGCTGACTTCAAAACCTAATTATCAGGACTTTAGAAGATTTCATGATTAACGTTTTGGTATAATGATGAAGAAAAAGAATGTCAAATTGAACAAACCTGTATTTATTGGGTTTACTGTTCTAGAGCTGTCGAAGCTTTTGATGTTAGAATTTCTTTATGACTACTTCAAACCCTTGTATCCAGAGTCCAGAGTACTTTACACAGATACAGACAGTTTTGTTATAGATATCCCTACTGAAGACGTCTATAAAGACATGGAAATAGAAGTAGCTAAAGGGCATGCAGGATGGTACGACACATCTGATTATCCTAAAGATACGCCTTTGCATTCAGCTGTTAATAAGAAGGTTTTAGGCAAGATGAAGGATGAATTTATCTGGCGTGGTGATCAAGGAATTTATTGGTTTAAGGTCGAAAATGTACAGTGTTTCATGCCAGGAGAAAACCATCAAGAAAGCAAAAGGCATATCTGGCAGTGTTGTAAAGTCAAGCATATCACATGTCAACTACAAAGAAGCATTGTTTGACAATAAGACTTTCTATCATGACAACGTGAATCTGCGATCTAATCTGCATGAGATCAATACAACTGTTGTAACAAAGAAGTCATTGGATAGTACAAACACTAAACGAGTATTTGTTAATCCAGAGTTTTCATATGCAGTTGGGCACTGGAGAACAGTATAATTATATATCTTCATGTGGGGAGGTTTGTATTTTTCCTCAACTTTTATCATAAGCACAACTATATCGTCATCCAATTCAACCATATTATTATTCATGTTTGCTAAATGTTTTCGATTTTTTTACCATTTCAAGATATTCTTTATCCCAATTTGGGGGTGATGTTTTGGGTTGTGGCTGTTCTAGCATGAGATGATCAGTCTTCTTAAATATTTCTCTAATAATGCGATTATAATGATATAATTCTTGCATTAATTTCAAGGCCTCTTCCTTCACTATTCTTGCTTCATTTTGTGCTTCCTTCTGAGCTTCCATTTTAGACTCAAATATATTTACGTAAATCAA
>JAFLJL010014924.1:35000-39841 GCA_018398815.1 Conus ventricosus | reverse complement strand
TGCAAAGAAACTCCGCCTCCCCTCCCACCCGCCACAGACACACACACACACACAGGCGCTCTATGAGAGAGACACGAGAGAGAGAGGGAGAGAGAGGAGAGAGGAGGAGGAGAGAGAGAGAGGAGGAGAGAGAGAGAGTGCATACTGCCGAGACTAGAGAGAGAGAGAGAGAAGGATGAGAGAGAGAGAGGGAGGAGAGACATACAGAGAGAGAGAGGAGAGGTGAGACAGAGTGAGAGAGACAGACAGACAGAAAGACACAGAGACAGAAAGCGAGAAGTGGGCTCGAGAAGGGGCTTTCTTCTCCAGTCGTAACTTTTTCTCCTCCTTCACTCCCCCCCCCCCCCCCCCCGCCCCCTTCCTTTGGGAATTACTATCGGCCAGGAAACCATGAGACGCATTTTTCTCTACCCCCCCCCCCCTCCACCCCCCCACCCACCCCCACCTCTCCCCCCTACCTTCTGTGGATCCACTCACGCTCGGCCCAGTAAGCCGCAACCACGGACTAGCGTCATCTCTCCGACTCTACCCCCCGTCCCCCCCCCCACCCCACCTCTCCCTCCGTCCCCCCTCCCCCTCCTCCTCCCCCTCTCCGCTCACCCCTCCAAGGTCTACAATCCCCGCCTCCCCCCTCGCCCCCTCCCCCCTTCCCTCCTCTCCCCCCCCCCCCGCCTCTTCTCCTCTCCTTGCACCCCCCCCCCCTCCGCCTCCCAGCCCAGCAGGCTTGCGGGCAAACATGTGTTGGGGCGCGTGACTATGAATTCTGTTCCGGCGCTGCGTGTGTTACATAAATGATTCGCCCAGCTCGTCTCGAACGTACAGCCGACTACTTGATCGTGTGATTGGCTTGAAGGATCTTTTCTTTCTTTCTTTCTCCCTTCTTCTCCAAAACTTCGTCGTCGTCGTTTGCAATGACTTCCTACCCCTCTCCCCCCACCTCTCCCTCCTTCAAACTGAAGCACTTGCACGCAGTCCTTTTATTTATGTTATTTCTTTTCATGTAACTTTTTCTTTTTTTCACCGACAAGTAAGCGCTCTCCAGCAGTGAAACAATAGAACTTCGTGACTGTAACTGATGAACAAGCAATGTGGTTTTTTTTTCTCTCTCTCTCTCTCTCTCTGTCTGAGGCGGGGGGAAGGCGTAGAGGGCAAGAAGTTCAACGACAATGAAAAGTGTTGTCAATGAGAAGTGATTACCGTGAATTGTGTACACACTGTACACTCGCGACAATGTCTTGGTTGAGAGAGAGAGAGAGAGAGAGAGAGAGGAGAGAGAGAGAGAGAGAGCAGAACACAGAGTGAGAGAAGACGAAGGAAAAGCGTGTAGCAAGGAGTGCAAATGCTACACCATCCCATCTACGGCGTCGTAAGTTCGCCTCAACCCCCGCCTACGACGTCGTCTCTTGCCAGTTTCGAAGAGAAGAGAGGAGAGAGAGAGAGAGAGAGAAGAGGGGGCGAGGAGTGAAGGGGTTGAGGAGAGGGGCAGAGGAAAGAGAGAGACAAGGAAAGAGAGGTCGGAATCTATATCGGGGCACAAACACACACAACAGAGCGCAACGAAGAAGAAGAAGACGAAGAAGAAGGAAGAAGTAAAAAGAGAGAGAGAGAGAGAAGGAGAGAGAGAGAGAAAGATTCATGTGTGGCGAGCCCGGCCCCGGACCGGCGAGACGCTCTATCAGAAAACGTGTGGCGGGAGATGAAGACGGGAGATGGACAATGACGCGGCCAGGGCACCAACCACACCACCACGCGCCCGCAGGTCAGTGGTCAGCCCGGTTGTACCGTCCCCGCCATTTTGTTTTAACCTTCCCCCAACTGCGAGGCGGCTGGCCTGTCTTTGTTGTTCAAGGTACGGGCTGGGGGGAGGCCTCGTCACAGACACCATGGCACAACGGTCGGTTTACACCAGCGGGGCGCAATCACCCCATGTGTTTAAAAAGTCCCCCATCCAACACAGCGCGGTGTAGGACTAGGCTAGGCTAGCTGAGAAAAAACCACTTATTCGCCACCACATGGACTCATAAGAGCGGGCGTGCACTCGGGCGGGCATACACACACACACAGATTACAGACACACACAGAGTCTAAACAATCACCCCGTACCACACCACACACACAAACCGTGCGTGTGTTGTGTCGCTCACACGATCCATGCATTCGCCTATCCACCATCCCCCTTCCGACGCTTAGAAAACGGCTCACCCTCACACACACACACAAAGAGAGAGAGAGAGAGAGAGAACACACACACACAAAGAGAGAGAGAGCACACACACACAGACACAGACACACAATCACACATGCCACTCACCGACTGTTGCAACAGGCGACAACTGTCGCACCGACAGGCGGCCGGGTGGACATCCAGCACCCCCTTGCTGAGCAGCAGCTTAAGGCTCCGTCCATGATGCCTGATGGACCTCTTCCAGTCCTTGGCGCTCTCCCGCCCACTCACCGCCTGGAACTCGTTGGGCGTGATCCACGAACCCTGGAACTCGATGCAGTGCCCCTTGCTGCCCTGGTACAGCTTGGACAGGTACATCATGGCGCGGTTCTCCCCGCACTCCACCTCCAGGGCGATGTCCTTGGGCACCGTCTTGAAGCTGAAGTGCGTCTCCTCGTCCGCCTTGGTCAGATCTATGAGCGTGCTGCCACAGCGGTAGTGGTTGGGCCCGGTCTGCATGAAGCCCGTGTGCATCGTCTCCGACTCTGTGCCCGACCCGTCCTTGCTGTGCTCCCCGTCCAGCGAAGGGGACGGTTCTGGGTCCACAGTGGAGGGAGACCCCAGGTCCTCCGTGTCCATGTCTGTGGGCTCCGTGTCCATGCTGGACGCTTCGGGTTGTTGCTGCTCTTCGGGCTCCTCTTTCTCCTCCTCGGCTACGGGGTCGCGAGCCTCTGGAAGAGCCGCGCTCTCACGGTTCGGGTTGTCTGCCTTCTTGGCCTTGGCCTTCTTGGCACTCGCTTGGACGTCTTTCTCCTGGCCATGACGCCCTAAGTCACCAGCTCCAAGATAGCCCTGGCTGGGAAGCAAAGCGACGACACGTATCCCTTGGTACTTGATGACAGAACAGGAGCGGAAGGCAACGCCGAGTTGAACCCCGGCCCAATCACGCCACAAGAGCCAGGCAAAGGAGGGCGAGGGAGAGAAAAAGGCGACGCCGCCGCCGAGTTGTCCCAAGTCACTGCGTGTCCTCTCACTAATCACCAAAGATGGCTGGCTGTCTCGCTCTTCTCGCCACCACGACGGAGCCGTCGACAAGAAGTCGATCGTGTTCAATTTCTCCTTGCCGCAACACACCACTCTCTTCCCCGAGTCTCTTCACTCTGGTCGGTGTGTTCGTCAGTCAGCGGCGGCTGAGATGATGCATCAGTCCAGTGCCGTATTCCCACAATGACATCGCCCTGATCCAGACCCCCACACGGACTCCACAGCACAAAACACCGCGGCGCATGTATACAATCAACACCAACTGCACACGCGCGCGCACAAAGTCGTTACGTCCGTCTGCTGGGACCCCAAACTTGCTTGAGTGGAAAGAAAGAAGAAGCGGAGAGGAGAGGAGGGGGGAAGGGGCGGCCGTGGTGAGGCCGGAGGGAAGAGGTTGAAAATCTCTCTTCTTCTTCCTCTCTTTCTCCCTTCCGTCTCTGCCTCGTCGCCTTGGTCTGACGTTCTCGGCACGTCAAGAGCAATGAGTTGCGATTAGCGCTGTGCTGGTTTGGTGTGTTGAGCGAGAGCAACCGTGTCCCTTCCTCACTCACCCCGCCAAATCCTTGATTGATTGACTAGAGCCAAACACTAACCAACTACGGGGCCCCGCACTCAACACCAGCACGGAACTCACCCCCTCCCCGCTTGGCAAAAGCTCTTTTCTCCCGACGATTGGCGGGCTTATCTTTCACGTGGTCCGCCTTGATGAGGCCCCCACAGACAATCAACGGCTGACTACAACCCCCCACCCCCACCCTCCGCTCCCGATTACGCCAGGCAGGAGGTAACTTTCCACTGGCCTGAGCAAAGGGAACACTTGCCCTGACACACAAAAACGGCCACCACTGCTGTACATACGTACTGCTAGACCACCGCTGGCCCTAAGTGGACCCACTTGTCTCGATGAAGCTCGACAGCGGAAAGCCGTTTTGTTTTGCCCGTAATAACCGGGGAAAAAAAAAAACGAAAAAAAAAAAAAAGGTTCCGGTCCGTGACAACGAAGAAGAGAGTAGTAGTAGTAGTAATAGTGAATGAGTGCTGCTACAGTCTTGATGGTCTACATACGACAGACAGCCGTCACCCCAACACAAAAAGCCGGGCAAGAAAGCCGGCCCATTACTGGGCGACACCTAATACTGACAAGGGCACAGATAAAGCGGCAAGGTCATTCGCGCAGATGACAGTATAGTCCACGTATTGATTACGCCTACTGTGTTAGACGAGAGGTTCGCAACACAGTGCGGCCAGGTTCACCCACCACCATCTATCTCTACCCCCTCCTCTTCTCTCCCTCCCCCTCCCCTCCTCCTCCCTCATTCGTCCCGACCCGTCGTGTGTGTACATATCTATCCATCTGTCTGTCTGTCCGCGTGACGGCCGTCTCTGTCCCTTCCCTCCCCGACAACAAGCGACAAACAAACCAGGGCTCCGTGGTTTTTGAGAGGGCTTGGGGGGGGGGGGGGGGGGGGGGAAGCGGATAATCAATACTCGATAGAAGTTGGCCACTTAGAAAGCGTCTTTCTTGTCACGTGCTCGGGCGGGGAAGGGAAGGGAAGGAGGGGAGGTGGGGAGGGCCCCCCACCACCTAGGTAAGACTTCCACGTCCGAGTGGGACAGACCACGGCGCGGACAC
>JAFLJL010014924.1:17500-30000 GCA_018398815.1 Conus ventricosus | reverse complement strand
TACTCTGATCAGAACCTCTCAATCAAACAACACATCGTCGGCAACAAATGAGGCAGCGTGATGCACACGGCAGTTGCATGACGGTGGCAATTCATAGCTGTTCCGCTGACAGGTGACAACAGTGCAACTCCAGACACGGCCGAGCTTTCGCCATGAGGTCTCAACGGTGCCCTCTGAAGAGCGTCCCGGGTTACAATCTGTCCCGCAGTCAACAGGCCTTTCCTTGCGGTCAGTGGGTCTTTCTTTACAGTCACTGGGCCTGTCCTCAGAGTCGGTGATCTTCTTCTTCTTCTTCTTCTGCGTACGCAGGCTGATACTCCTGCGGACACTCCCTGTATAGGCAGACAAGGATTAATCCCATCTACCTAACAAAGGGAGTGGCGTTTTGTGTGATGACCGGTTTTTTTTATCCTGCCCTTAAGGCAGCCATACTCCAACTTCGGGGAAGGTGCATGCTATGTGTCACGTGTCATCCATACCAACGGCCAAACTGGCCTTCTCTTCCGAAAGTTGGTGATAGGATTTTACGTGTGTGCAAGATGTTGTGCGTGCGTTCACACACGGAACCTCGGTTTATAGTCTCATTCGAAGGACTGTATGGCGAATGGAGTCAGAACCAATGTTAACTCCAATGGAAAAATCCCCCTGTCCCCTGTACCGAAACGGCCCGGCGGAGATTCGAACCGCAACCCCAAGGTTACGAGTCCGGCGCTCAACCACTCAGCTAATCCGGCCCCCAAGAGTCGGCCAAACTGCGCCCAAGAAAAAGATACACCCGTTAGAAGAACATGTTGGGTCGCATACTTTGAGCTCAGGCCATCAGCTCTATTCGTCAATACCTAGCACTAGACGCAACTAAGACATTAATTACTGGTTGCATTTTGGCCAGACTAGATGATCGTCATAAATCCACCTCTTGCTGGCAGTCCATGGACAATTCTAATACCTGTCCCAACAGGTTGCCGCAAAACTCGTCTTCAAAGTGTGCGTGTTTTAACACTGCCACACCTCTCTTTAATTTAAGGAACTCCGCTGGCTTCCAGTTGGACAAAGAAAAAAAAAGTACAAGATCTCCTGTCTTTTATTCCATTATCATTACTAGAACCGCACCTCCAATATCTTTCTGAGCTTCTAAGCATCTGTGTTTCATCAAAGTCGCTCTGTTCTGCTGGCGTTAGGATTAATGTATACCAGTCTACGATAGAGAAGGTAAAGAGCAAAGCCGAAGTTTTGGTTTTTCCGCTTGCACAAAGCTGGAACTCATTGCTCGACTCCCTACGGCACAGTGCGTCACTCCATAGCTCCTCCCAAACACAGTGCGTCACTCCCATAGCTCCTCCCAAACACAGTGCGTCACTCCCATAGCTCCTCCCAAACACAGTGCGTCACTCCCATAGCTCCTCCCAAACACAGTGCGTCACTCCCATAGCTCCTCCCAAACACAGTGCGTCACTCCCATAGCTCCTCCCAAACACAGTGCGTCACTCCCATAGCTCCTCCCAAACACAGTGCGTCACTCCCATAGCTCCTCCAAACACAGTGCGTCACTCCCATAGCTCCTCCCAAACACAGTGCGTCACTCCCATAGCTCCTCCCAAACACAGTGCGTCACTCCCATAGCTCCTCCCAAACACAGTGCGTCACTCCATAGCTCCTCCCAAACACAGTGCGTCACTCCCATAGCTCCTCCCAAACACAGTGCGTCACTCCCATAGCTCCTCCCAAACACAGTGCGTCACTCCCATAGCTCCTCCCAAACACAGTGCGTCACTCCCATAGCTCCTCCCAAACACAGTGCGTCACTCCCATAGCTCCTCCCAAACACAGTGCGTCACTCCATAGCTCCTCCCAAACACAGTGCGTCACTCCCATAGCTCCTCCCAAACACAGTGCGTCACTCCCATAGCTCCTCCCAAACACAGTGCGTCACTCCCATAGCTCCTCCCAAACACAGTGCGTCACTCCCATAGCTCCTCCCAAACACAGTGCGTCACTCCCATAGCTCCTCCCAAACACAGTGCGTCACTCCCATAGCTCCTCCCAAACACAGTGCGTCACTCCCATAGCTCCTCCCAAACACAGTGCGTCACTCCCATAGCTCCTCCCAAACACAGTGCGTCACTCCCATAGCTCCTCCCAAACACAGTGCGTCACTCCCATAGCTCCTCCCAAACACAGTGCGTCACTCCCATAGCTCCTCCCAAACACAGTGCGTCACTCCCATAGCTCCTCCAAACACAGTCCGTCACTCCATAGCTCCTCCCAAACACAGTGCGTCACTCCCATAGCTCCTCCCAAACACAGTGCGTCACTCCCATAGCTCCTCCCAAACACAGTGCGTCACTCCCATAGCTCCTCCCAAACACAGTGCGTCACTCCATAGCTCCTCCCAAACACAGTGCGTCACTCCCATAGCTCCTCCCAAACACAGTGCGTCACTCCCATAGCTCCTCCCAAACACAGTGCGTCACTCCCATAGCTCCTCCCAAACACAGTGCGTCACTCCCATAGCTCCTCCCAAACACAGTGCGTCACTCCCATAGCTCCTCCCAAACACAGTGCGTCACTCCCATAGCTCCTCCCAAACACAGTGCGTCACTCCATAGCTCCTCCCAAACACAGTGCGTCACTCCCATAGCTCCTCCCAAACACAGTGCGTCACTCCCATAGCTCCTCCAAACACAGTGCGTCACTCCCATAGCTCCTCCCAAACACAGTGCGTCACTCCATAGCTCCTCCCAAACACAGTGCGTCACTCCATAGCTCCTCCCAAACACAGTGCGTCACTCCATAGCTCCTCCCAAACACAGTGCGTCACTCCCATAGCTCCTCCCAAACACAGTGCGTCACTCCCATAGCTCCTCCCAAACACAGTGCGTCACTCCCATAGCTCCTCCCAAACACAGTGCGTCACTCCCATAGCTCCTCCCAAACACAGTGCGTCACTCCCATAGCTCCTCCCAAACACAGTGCGTCACTCCCATAGCTCCTCCCAAACACAGTGCGTCACTCCCATAGCTCCTCCCAAACACAGTGCGTCACTCCCATAGCTCTCCCAAACACAGTGCGTCACTCCCATAGCTCCTCCCAAACACAGTCCGTCACTCCCATAGCTCCTCCCAAACACAGTGCGTCACTCCCATAGCTCCTCCCAAACACAGTGCGTCACTCCATAGCTCCTCCCAAACACAGTCCGTCACTCCCATAGCTCCTCCCAAACACAGTCCGTCACTCCCATAGCTCCTCCCAAACACAGTCCGTCACTCCCATAGCTCCTCCCAAACACAGTGCGTCACTCCCATAGCTCCTCCCAAACACAGTCCGTCACTCCCATAGCTCCTCCCAAACACAGTGCGTCACTCCCATAGCTCTCCCAAACACAGTGCGTCACTCCCATAGCTCCTCCCAAACACAGTCCGTCACTCCCATAGCTCCTCCCAAACACAGTGCGTCACTCCCATAGCTCCTCCCAAACACAGTGCGTCACTCCCATAGCTCCTCCCAAACACAGTGCGTCACTCCCATAGCTCCTCCCAAACACAGTGCGTCACTCCCATAGCTCCTCCCAAACACAGTCCGTCACTCCCATAGCTCCTCCCAAACACAGTGCGTCACTCCCATAGCTCCTCCCAAACACAGTCCGTCACTCCCATAGCTCCTCCCAAACACAGTGCGTCACTCCCATAGCTCCTCCCAAACACAGTCCGTCACTCCCATAGCTCCTCCCAAACACAGTCCGTCACTCCCATAGCTCCTCCCAAACAGTTCTTTTCCCCGTGCAGTCGTTTTCACTGAAACTCACGTCGTCTATGTGCCCAGTTGTTGTGGCAGTGGTGCGGTATGTGTGTGTGTGTGTGTGTGTGTGTGTGTGTGTGTGTGTGTGTGTGTGTGTGTGTGTGTGTGTGTGTGTGTGTGTGTGTGTGTGTGCGTGCGTGCGCAGCGCGCGAGCTTGTGTGTGTGTGTGGAGCGCGCTCGCGCGCATGCGTTCGTGAATGTGTGTGTGTGTGTGTGTGTGTGTGTGTGTGTGTGTGTGTGTGTGTGTGTGTGTGTGTGTGTGTGTGTGTGTGTGTGTGTAGGTGCGCGGGTATGCGTGTGTATACGCGCGCGAGTTGTGTGTGTGTGCGCGCGCGCGCGTATGTGTGTGTGTGTGTGTGTGTGTGTGTGTGTGTGTGTGTGTGTATGTGTGTGTGTGTGTGTGTGTGTGTGTGTGTGTGTGTGTGTGTGTGTGTGTGTGTGTGAGAGAAGAGAGAGAGAGAGAGAGAGAGAGAGAGAGAGAGAGAGAGAGTGCGCGCGAGCGCGCGCGCGCGCGTGTGTGTGTGTGCGTTATATGTATATATGTGTGAGTATGTGTGTGTGTGTCTGTCTGTCTGTGTCTTTGAGAGAGAGAGAGAGAGAGAGAGAGAGAGAGAGAGAGAGAGAGAGTGAGAGAGAGAGAGAGGAGAGAGAGAGAGAGAGAGAGAGAGAGAGTTCATGTGCGAATGTGAATAAGGGACAGAGCGTCAGTTCGTTACAAACAGGTTGCAAAAGGGTTATTCTTATTTCTTACTTTTTATTTATCTATTTATGTATGTATGTATTTATTTATCTGTTTATCTATTCATTTATCTATTGATGTATTCATTTATTTATCAAAGTTGTTAGATTAGGCTATTGGTTTGTTCTTGTCTGTCTGTTAGAGTCGGTTCATTTATTTGTGTGTTCGTTACTCCATATGGAACCAGACCCAAGTACAATAGTCATCGACTTTGAGCAGGCCATGATGCGTGCCATATCAGCTGTACTTGGGGACCACATCACAGTGCAGGGCCGCTTTTATCACCTCACCCAATCGACCTGGAGAAAGATTCAAGATCTCGGTATGACCAACCGTTATAGAGACTCAGATTCAGAAGAGGTAAAACGTTTCTGTGGAATGGTAGACGCTTTAGCTCTGCTCCCTATCGGGGATCTACCGGAAGCACTGGACTTTCTAGAAAACAGTACCCCAGAGGGAATGTAAGCCCTCCTCGACTACTTCAAAAGAAACCTACTGTAGAGGAACATTTCGAAGAGCTGAGCGTGCGGCTCCAAACGGAGAGAATGTCATTATCCGCCGCACTCCTCCACTATTTCCCCTGCCATGTGGAATGTCCACCAAGTCACACTAGAGGGTGAACAGTGGACAAACAACCTATGTGAGGCGTGGAATCACAGGATTGAACAGTCATGCGGTGTGCAGCACCATCTATATGGAAGCTGATCTGGTGGCTGAAGCGAGATGCAGCACTGTCCAGCACCCACATCCTCAGCAATTCACGCGGAGATCCTCCACGCAGACGCATCAAACGCGTCTACTGTCGACTACAGGCGCGTCTCCGGCAACTCTGTTGTGATCGACAGGATGGATCCAAGTCTGTGGAAGAATTTCTCCAAGGAGCAGGACACAACATTCGATGGAAGCCGGGGCCGGGAAATGACATTCACTGAAATGTGATATGTTTGTTTTTGTCACATTTGTTTTACTTACACGTTTTTTACTTACTTGTTTTATGACTTACACGTGTTATAATGCTAACCAAGAAACTTGCACTTTTAAACGTAGAAAGTAAAAAAAAACATCCTTTACAAATTACTCAACATAAACCCATATAGGATATAATACATCACAAATCAGAATTTAACGGTGCCATTTTTTCCACTTTCTCATATTTCTATTATTTTTGGGTGCCGTTATTTCCGGGTGCCATTTTTTCCGGTGCCATTTTTTTCCGGTGCCCTTTTTCCCTACACCCGTTCGTTCCTGGACTGCGTTGGCTTTACAGTTTTGGCTTTACAGTTTGGCCGCATGACGTCTCCGCATAAAAAACAAAAAAGTTAAAAACATAGAACACTGTGAAGTTGTGACCTGTGTGGCAAACACGTACGTGCTACTCAAGGTTGGTGAGTGTGTCTGTGTCAACCTCGGTGTAATGTCAGTGGAGGAAGGACTAGCGCACAGCCCAAACACACTCACAGCTTGCTTACGATCTCATTCATATATCATGCATTCGTCACATCAAACCACTAGTAAAGTCTATAACTTTACTACACATGTTCATAGAACGAAACATCAATGCATATGGAATCAAACAAAATAAAACATTCTCTCTTTCCTGAACTTCACAAAATCATTTATCTAAAACATCATTAACTAACCCGGGTATAAACAGATTTCTACTTTACCTGGCCAGGTGATCTTAACTTTTCACGAATCACTGTCTTTTCTTTTCTTTTCTTTTTCTTTTCACTGTCACTTTCACAACACGACACAACTGCTGGCACTGGTGTTGGTCTGATGGCGCCTGGTCAGGTGAGACTGTTGGCGTTGGTCTGTGGTTCTGCTTGGCGAAGTGACGCTGCCAGGTATGAGGTCGAACCCCGGTTAGGGTAGAACAGTGACTATCAACATCGATCTGTTCTCCTTTCTTTCTTCCTGCATTAACGCATTGCACTCTCTCTCTCTCTCTCTCTTCTAGTCTGCTCTTATCAAATGGACATGGTTGCTTTTCTTTTCTTTTTTTCTTTTCTTTCTTTTCTTCTTCATAAATTAGCAACTCTCTCTCTCTCTCCACATCTCTCCTCAGTCCTTCCTCTGCAGACTATCTCATGCTAATCTCTCAACTTGGTTCTCTTCTCTCCTCCCTCATCTCTCTCTTTCTCTGCCCTTCTCTCCTGCAGAGCTCCACTCAGAACCTCTCTCTCCCTCTCTCTCTCTGTTCGTTCTTCCCTCGTTCTCTCCTCTCTTCATCTCTCTGCCTTTTCCCTCGTGCAGAGACTACACCTAAAACTCCTCATCTCTCTGTCTCTGTTCGTTCTCATCCGCTGCCTTCTGTGGCGAGAGCCTACTCTCCCGAACTCCTCCCTCTCTCTCTCTCTGTCTGTTCGTTCTTCCCCTCGTTCCCCCGTTCTCTCCCTCTCACATCTTTCTTATTCGTCCCGATCTGTCCAAAACGGGCGAGTACCATTGGTCAGTATTTTTACCCCTGACACCCGAGGTTGTCTCCTCTAATTCCATTGGATGTTCAAATCATGACAGTCCGTCTACACGCCTTACTCTCTGTGGTGGTCAATTGGTCATTTAATTGATTAGCTAGATTTCACCCCCACCACACACTACCTTCTCCCTCTCCCTTCCTGCTTTAACCTGCGACGTCCACGACTGACAATGCGTTGGTTCCACAAATTGGCCGGATAAGGCTGGCCAGGCACTGAGGTCCGTCTGGGCAGACATCGAGGCGTCGGTCAAAGCCGCTTAGTCGTCTGGCGGGACAGAACGTCTCTGTGGAGCCTCTCCCCTCTGCTTAATTGGCCGGACCCGACCTGTGGGCCGTCTTTCTGACGCCTAGAATGTTTGAGTTTGGACTTATGTCCAGTTGGAGTGGCCGACGACTGACCACACTTCGGTTGTGTTGAATTTTGACCGTGACAATTTCCCCTTGCAAAAGACTATGCACCGCATTGTCTCAAAACAACGGTACAAAAAAGACAACAACCGAATTTGCTGACACACAGCTACACGCGCAAAGTTTAAAAAAAATACTTTACAACAAACGGTTTATAAGTTATAAAATATATCATTAGTGAATACCACTCCAATGAGTATCATTGACGTGCGCTCTTGCGTTATTTCAACTCATTTTATAACGACCTCTGTGCGCACCTATGCAATCCCCCTACCTGCGGATTTGCCATATCTTCTCTTCACAATTCTTATGAAAAGCACAATATAATATGATCACGATCCATGACACTTCACTGAGGAATCTCCATCCTCACTTATTGCAAATAATGCATCACTACACAAGCGACTGTATGCTCCAAGCATAACTACATTCACATGAACAAGTCTCACAAAGAAAATATGAACAAGTCTCACCACAAAAAAAAAAATGAACCATAGCCAACTGGGAATGAACCCATATCCAATCAACATAACTGTCATCAACACATATTATCAACAAAGCACCCGGATATGACTGACTTCCTCTGAGTTGCAGCTTGCTAGACTACACGGCTTAAATAGTCAGCTCCGACATTCTGTCGACCTGGGATGTACTGCACTCGATACCTGTAGGGCTGCAGTTGCCATTGCCCAACGCAGAACTCTGCTGTTTTTCAACTGCGCCTCCTGCAGGATTTGAGTGGTTGATGATCCGTCTCGATCACGAACTCTTTCCATACAAGTATTTGTGGAATTTCTGCACGGCCACACAACAGCTAAACACTCCTTCTCCCCGTTGCGTACCCTTCTTCACACTTTGTCAACTTCCTGCTAGCATATCTCACAGGAAACTCGACCCCTTCATGCTCCTGTAACAATACTGCACCTATCCCACCACCTGATGCATCTGTCCGCAAACAAAATGGTTTGGACATATCTGGTAGCTTCAAGATGGGACGGGAACCTAGTCTCTCCAACACTGTCTGCAGTGCTTGCTCTGCAGCGTCTGACCCACTCGACCACTGCCGGTTTCCCTGCCTTGACCAAATCATGAGAGGACTCGTGATTGCTGCGAAATTGGGAACAAACTCCCTATAGAACCCAATAAAACCTAGCAGACTCCTGACTTCTGTTTTGGTCTTTGGTCTCTCTGAATTCATCATCTTCTCCACCTTTCCTCTTTCCGGCTGCTTTGTGTCGCCTCGACACAAAACCTAGGAACTCCTACTGTCTAGCCCTTCATACAGTGACACATCCCTGTATGACTCTTCTCCTGGAAACTCAGGCAACAAAATCTCCCTTCTTCTGCTGGGTCTCTTTCCCCTCGTCAATGATTGCTGCTGCGCCTATGTGCTGAGTCTCACGCTGAATATATTTGCGGAGAAAATTCGCATGGAAAGTTTTGGTCTCCCATTCACATCAATTCGGTAATCCCGACCGACCTTTTCAGTGATGGTGAATGGTCCTTTCCAATGCATCAGCAGCTTGTCGTGACCCGTGGGAAGCAGTACCAGGACTTGATCTCCCGCCTTGGGGGATTGCTTCCTCACCTTTCTGTCATATTTGCTTCTTCTGACCGACCCCTAGCCTCCTGCAAACCTTCCCTTGCAACCTTACATGTCTCATACCTGTGCCCGCCTTTGGAACAGGGCGAGATTGGGCCCAATCAAATCAACAGCCCCTCTCCCGAACGGTGTGTCAATTAAAGGGGGATGTTTAAGAGGCGCCTTCCTCTTCACCCCTTTGTGGCTGACCTTTGACACACGTCACATGACATGCAGAAACGTTTTTTTGTCTGCCATTGCTCCTGGCCAATGAAAATCATCAAAGATTCGGTCAGCTGTTTTGCTGGTGCCGGATGACCCGCATGAGCGACTCGTGACCCACTGATATGACAGTGTCACGATAACACGCTGGTACCTCTACTGAGTGGTCCCCTTACCTGTCTTCCCTTGGTGAAACACTCGGTACAACAGCCCGCCTTTCACAAGAAATTCTGTTCACCTCCTCTAACCTCCTGTTTCTCTCCACCTCTTGCCAACCCAAGACTTCACGAGCGAAGGGTCTTGTTCCTGTGCAGCCTAAACTCATCAGGCGACACGTCTATGCCCGACTTCCTTCCTGGAACAACTAACGGTTTAACAACCTTTCCTCCTTCTTGCTCCGTGTTTGAACTGCTGCCCCTGTAGCAGTCAACAACTCAGGATCCCCTGGATCCCTTGCACCTGGAATATTTCCAATGATCAAATCGTGAAGGGGTTTCTCCATCACCAACGCAGATAACTCGCCTGAGAAGTAAGGGGTACGTACTTCTATCTTAGCAACTGGAAACTCCCTCACAGTGCATCGATTAGAGTACAGGTCTGGATTTGCCCTGTCAAATCCCTTTATCGACCAGCGTTGTTCGTACTACACCGCATGAACAACCAGTGTCTCGTAACACTTTCACCCTCTGCTGGCCAATCCACCCTTCTTCCACTGGTAACGAACCACTCAGCCTAGTGCCCTCCATCCCTGACATGACTGCTGTCCAGTGCTAGCCATAAGCTGCACTCCCCCCTCTTCAGACTGAATCCCCTTTGGTTCCCTGCAGGTCGTTTCCCTTGACGACCCTTTTTCCACCTCTTGCAAGGCTGCTGCCTTCTGGAACCTCATGCGACAGTCCCTCGCCACATGTCCCTTCTTGTGACAAATGAAACACCTAATGTCCCTTTGCCCTTCCTTCTGCCCCACCACTGGGTTTGCAGACTTTGCAGAAAACTCCCCTGGTCTCCTTGCACTCTTCTCACTGTGCCTAGCACCTGTTTCTCCTGCACCTTCGTGCCCAAACGTGCCTCTCTATACACCTCTGCGAACTTCAACAACTCTCCTGCTGTCTCTGGCTGTCTCTCTTTCAAATGTATGGTTAGCTCAGGGCCGCAACCTGACAAAATCTGTTCTTTCATAACTAGCTCTTTCAACTCGGCGAACTCCTTTTTCGTACCACTCAACTCTAACCATTTCTCAAAATAGTGATCTAGACGTGCACCAAACTGAGTGTACGTCTCACCTGCTTGTAATTTAGCTGAACGAAATTTCTTCCTGAACCCTCCTCTGTGAGGTCAAATCCCTTCATTAAAGACTCCTTCACAGCACCAAAATCAGACTGTTGTTCTGCTGGTAACGCAGTGAAACTTTGTAATGCCTTACCCGTCAGTAGCGCTGACAAAATGACTGCCACTCTTCTGGAGGCCAACCCTGACTGGTCGCAAACGTTTCGAAACGACTGATGTATGCGTCAATCGAATCGGTCCCTTCCGAGAATTTTGGCAACTTGGGTCGGGAGCATAGCTGCGCACAGAGTCACTGGAAACTGAACTCCCATCCTCGGTGGTCTCCCTTTGTATTCTCACTTTCTCCAACTCTAATTGAACCTTTAATCTTTTGTTTCCTGCTTCATTCTTTCTGTTTCCTGCGCCTCCCTTATTCTTCTGTTTCCTGCGCTTCCCTTATTCTTTCTGTTTCTTCCTTAGCCTGATTATCATTAGCCTGAATCCTTAATCTTTCTGTTTCCTGCGCCTCTACTGCGTTTACGGCGTCTTTCCGCACTTTTCATCTCTTTCCATCTTTTGCTGGTTTTCAACAAATGCTCGCAACTCTTCTCCCGAATAACCTAAATCACGAGCGACGCTCACAAGTTGTTCAATGGGGTGTTCTTTTCTTCCGCCATTGTATCTCTTTTTTTTTTTTTGAACAAGATTTTATAACTACGACAGCCAACTGGTGGTTTCCGACACGGTGACGTATAGCACAATCTATGAATGATAATATTAGCTTGGGGCAACGTAATTAGTTTTTATAAGACGCCCAGCGCCTGACCCAACTATGAGAGCGAATTATAGGCAATCTGTGCGAAATGAGTACTCTGGGGCTGAAATGCCAAGCCTAGTATTAACTATCTTGGAAGCAATGCCAAGCCTAGTATTTAACTATCTTGGGAACATACAGTAAGACAACCCCTTGTCTTAGGATTACAACACTTGAATCCCACCAGCTTCCTCTCTGAGAAGTTGAACAATTATAATAAATGGGCCAGAATATCCTGGCAAGCTCGCCAATAAATTGTCAACCTCGGTGTAATGTCAGTGGAGGAAGGACTAGCGCACAGCCCAACAACTCACAGCTTGCTTTACGATCTCATTCATATATCATGCATTCGTCACATCAAACCACTAGTAAAGTCTATAACTTCACTACCCCATGTTCATAGAACGAAACATCAATGCATATGGAATCAAACAAATAAAACATTCTCTCTTTCCTGAACTTCACAAATCATTTATCTAAAACATCATTAACTACCGGGTATAAACAGATTTCTACTTTACCTGGCCAGGTGATCTTAACTTTTCACGAATCACTGTCTTTTCTTTTCTTTTCTTTTTCTTTTCACTGTCACTTTCACAACACGACACAATGCTGGCACTGGTGTTGGTCTGATGGCGCCTGGTCAGGTGAGATGTTGGCGTTGGTCTGTGGTTCTGCTTGGCGAAGTGACGCTGCCAGGTATGAGGTCGAACCCCCGGTTAGGGTAGAACAGTGACTATCAACATCGATCTGTTCTCCTTTCTTTCTTCCTGCATTAACGCATTGCACTCTCTCTCTCTCTCTCTCTTCTAGTCTGCTCTTATCAAATGGACATGGTGCTTTTCTTTTCTTTTTTTCTTTTCTTTCTTTTCTTCTTCATAAATTAGCAACTCTCTCTCTCTCTCCACATCTCTCCTCAGTCCTTCCTCTGCAGACTATCTCATGCTAATCTCTCAACTTGGTTCTCTTCTCTCCTCCCTCATCTCTCTCTTTCTCTGCCCTTCTCTCCTGCAGAGCTCCACTCAGACCTCTCTCTCCCTCTCTCTCTCTGTTCGTTCTTCCCCTCGTTCTCTCCTCTCTTCATCTCTCTGCCTTTTCCCTCGTGCAGAGACTACACCTAAAACCTCCTCATCTCTCTGTCTCTGTTCGTTCTCATCCGCCTGCCTTCCTGTGGGCGAGAGCCTTTCTCTCCCGA
>JAFLJL010014924.1:0-12500 GCA_018398815.1 Conus ventricosus | reverse complement strand
AGAGGGGCCAAAAAAACAAAAAAAGGGAAAAGGAAAAGAAAACAGGGGGAAAGAGAGAGGAGAGGGAGAGGGGGAGAGGGGAGGGGAGAGGAGGGAGAGAAAAGAGGAAGGGGGGGGAGAGAGAGGAGAAAAGAGAGGGGGGGGGAGTGGGAAAAGAGAGGGGGGCCAAAATGAAAAGGGAAAAGATGAGAGGGGCCCCAAAAAGGGAAGAAAAACAGGGGAAAAGAGAGAGGGGTGGGGGGGGGGGGGGGGAAAGGAAGAGAGAGGAGGGGAAAGATGAGAGAGGGGAGGAGGGGCAGAGAGGGGGGGGAGTGGGGAAAAAGAGGGGGAGAAAAAAAGGGAGAGGGGGCCCCCCAGGGGAAGAAAGGGGAACAAGAGAGAGGGGGGGGGGGGGAGAGAGATGGGGGGGGGGGTGAGAGAGAGGGGAGAGAGAAAAGGAGAAAAGAGAGAAAAGAGAGAGAGAGAGAAGAGAGGAAGGAAAAGGGAAGGGGAAAAGAGAGTGAAAGAGAGAGAGGACAGAGGAAAAAAAAAGAAAGAGAGAGGAGGGGGGGGAAAGAGAGAGAGAGAGAAAAGAGAGAGACAAAAGGAGGGGGAGGGGGAGTGAGAGAGAAAAAGGTAAATTAAGAGGGGGAAAAGGGGACAAAAAGGGGTAAAAGAAAAGAGTGGCGGGAAAAAAGGAAAATGAGAGGGGGGGGGGGGGGGGGGGGGGGGGGGGGAAAAGGGAAAAGAGAAGAAAAAAATAGAGGGGGGGAAAAAGGGGAAAACTTTTAAATGGGAATAAAATAAAAAAAAAACAAACAAAAAACAGGAAAATAAAAGGGGGGGGGGGGGGGGGGGGAAACAAAAAAAAAAAAAACCGGGGACAAAAGAGACGGAAAAAAGAGGGGGATTTCCAACAAAAAAAAAACCAAAACAAAAAAAAACCGGGAAGCAAGGGAAAATGGGAAAAAGGTTAAAAAGGGGGGGGGGGGATCAACGGGGGGACAGGAAAAGGGGGACAAGGGGGGTGGGCACGGGGGGGGAAAAAAAAAACCACACGGGGAACTTCCACTTTGGCACAGGGGAAACCAAAATTTAAGGGGGGGGGGGGGGGGGGGGGGGGGGGGGGGGGGGGGCACAGGGGAAAACAAAAAAAAAATTTTCCAAATTTTTCCAGTCAGAAAAGCAGGGGGACGGGTCCGCATAGAGAAAAAATTCGACGGAGGGGTTTCCCCTCCTAGGGCCCCGCCCCCTCCCCCCCCCCCCCCCCCCCCCCCCCCCCCCCCCCCCCCCCGGCCTGCAAACCACTTAGGTAACAGGATCGAGATGGATTAAAGATAACAAAAACCAAAAATGAAAAAAAACGGGGAAAACAGAGCAGGAAATATAGGGGGGGGTCACTTAGAAATCCGAAATATAGAGGGGGGGTCACAAAAGAGACGGGAAAAATGTAGGAGGGTCACTTTGGAAACAGGAAATGTAGGAGGGGTCACATAGAGAAAGGAAATATAGAGGGGGGTAACTTAGAGACAAAAAATTATAGAGAGGGGTAAATAGAGACGGGGAAATTTTTGGGGGGGTTTCACATAAGAAAGAAAATGTAGAGAGGGGTCACATAAAAAACGGGAAATATAGAGAGGGGTAACACGGAAAAAGGAAAATATAGAGAGGGGTCACACGAAACGGGAAATATAGAGAGGGGTCACACAAAAAACAGGAAATTGAGAGGGGTCACACAAAAACAGGAAATATAGAGAGGGGTCACAAAAAAAAAAAACAGGAAATGTAGAGGGGGGTTTAAAATAGAGAAAAGGGAAAAACGAGGGGGTACTTAGAAACTGGATCTAGAGGGGTCACATAGAAACAGGAAATTTATAGAGAGGGGTCTCCAGAAACAGGAAAATAGAGGGGGGGTCACACGAAACGGGAAAAGTATAGAGAGGGGTCACACAGAAACAGGAAATATGGGGAGAGGGGTCACCCCGAAACAAAAAAAATATAGAGGGGGGTCACACAGAGACGGGAAAATTATAGAGGGGGGGTCACACAAAAAACGGGAAATTAAGGGGGCCCAACAAAAAAACAAAAAATTAGAGGGGGGGGTTACATAGAAAGGGAAAATTATAGGGGGGGTTTCCACAGGAAGGAAAATATAGAGAGGGGTCACATAGGAAAAGGGGAATATACAGGGGGTCACATGGAAACGGGAAAATGTAGAGATGGGGAAAAAACCCAAACACAAAATATAGGGAAGGGGACACAAACAGAGACAGGAAATGTAGAGAGGGGTCACATAGAGGACGGAAATATAGAGTGGGGTCAATAGGGGACATGGAATATACAGGGGGGTTTCCATAGAGCGGGAAAAAGTAGGGGAGGGGCCCAATAGAGACAGGAAATGTGAGTTTGGGGACACATGCAAACAAAAAATATAGGGAATGGGACACCAGGGACAGGAAAATTTAGAGAGACCCTCACTACAAACAGGGAAAGACAGGGAAGGGGAAAACATGCAAAAACGGGGAATAAAACAAGAGGACCCTTTGAGATAGGAAATAGGAGAGGGGGTTCCTTAGGGGACGGAAAATTAGAGAGGAGTCACCCCCCACAGGAAATATGGGGGAGGGGTCACTTGGGAACGGAAAAATATAGAAAAGGAAAGTCACACCCACGGGGCAATATAGGGGAGGGGTAAATGGGAAAACAAAAAATATAGGAGGAGTCACACCCACAGGAAAAAATAGGAGGGGTCACATGGGAAACGGGAAAATTAGAGGGGGGTCACATAGGAACGGGGAAATATAGAAAGGGGTCTCATAGAAACGGGAAAATATGGGAAGGGTCAAAAAGAGGCAAGGAATATTGAGAGGGGTCTCAACAAACGGAATTACAGGGGGTGGCATTAAAAGACGGAAAATAGAGGGGGAGTCACACAGAAACAGATATATAAAAAGGGGGGGTAATAGAAAAAGGGGAATATAAGGGGGGGTCGCTTTAAAAAAGGGAAGTGTAGAGATCGGGACACATCCCAAACACAAAATATGGGGAAAGGGGGACATACGAGACAGGAAATAGAGAGAGAGGTCTTTGAGGGAAAATTGAAAAGAGGGAAAAACACAGAGCCCGGGAAAAATAGAGAGGGGGGCCATACAAGACAGGAAATATAGAGGGGGTCTTTAAAAAGAAACAGGAAGTCAAAAGATGGTGCTTTAATGCAAACCCAAAATATGGGAAAAGGGGGAAACCACCAGAAACAGGAAATATAGGGGGGGTTCCCCTTTGGGGCGGGGAAATATAGAGAGGGGTCCAGAGAAAAACAGAAAATATAGGAAGGGTCCACGGGAAAACAGGGAATTATAGAGGGGGGGTTTTCACAGAGGGACAGGGAATATAGAGAGGGGTCCAGGAGACAGGGAAATAGAGAGGGGGTCACAGAGAAAACAGGTTAAAAATTTTGAGAAGGGCCCAACAGAAAAGGGAATTTAGAGAGGGGTAAATGAGAGACGGGGGAATATAGAGAGGGGTCACAAAAAGGGGGGGGGGAAAAAAATTTTAAAAGGGGTCACAGGAGAAGGGAAAATTTAGGAGGGGTCACAGAGAAAAGGAAAATTTAGAGAGGGGTCACAGAGAGACGGGGAAATATGAGAGGGTCACAAAAGAGAAGGAAATTTTAAGAGAGGGGGTCACACAGGGGGACGGGAAAGATATAGAGACGGGTCACATAGAGACAGGGAATTTTCGAGGGGGCACATAGAGACGGGAAAAATGTAGAGAGGGGGGAAACATGGGGGACGGGAATTTTGGAGAACGGGTCACGAGAAAAGGGAAAAATATAGAGAGGGGTCAATGAGACAGGGGGATATAGGAGGGGTAAATTAGAGCGGGAGATATAGGAGGGGGTAAAAGGGGGAAAAAGGGATATAGAGGGGGGTCCCCTTAGAGACGGGGAGATATAGGGGAGGGGTCACTTGGGGGACCGGGGAATATAGTGGGGGGGTCACAGAAAAACGGGAAATATAGAGAGGGGTCACTTTGGGGACGGGAAATTTATAGAGGGGGGGTCACAGAGGAGACAGGGTTTATAGAGGGGGGTCCCGAGAGACGGGGAAAATTATAAAAGAGGGGTCAAAAGAGAGAAAGGGGAAATTATGAGAGGGGTCCCCAGGGAGACAGGGAATATAGAGAGGGGTCACAGAGAAAACAGGGAATAAAGAGGGGGGTTTCACAGAGAGACGGGGAAATATGGGAGAGGGGTCACAGAGAGACGGGGAATCCAAAAAAAAATTTCAAAACTCACAGCGGTGGGGAAATAAAAAAAAAATTTTGAAAAAGGGAAAACAAAAACCCGGGAAAATTCTTCTCTCTCTCTCTCTCTCTCTCTCTTTTCTCCCCTTTCCCCTCTTTCTCTCTCTTCCCCTCCTCTCTCTTTCTCTCTCCCCTTCTCTCTCTCTCTCTTTCTTTTCGCTCGCTGGGCTCGCTCGCTCTTGCTCTAAAAAAATTTATGTGATCCAAACTGTGGGCTGACAAACAAATTTCGAGAACCTTTAAAAGTTTGTTCTAAAACGGTAAGGTGTGCTTTTTTGGGTCTCACAACAACAGGGTTTTGCATGGTGAGCAAATGTAAAAGGAAAACACAAAAAAAAAACAAGATGCCCCAAAAATTTAAAAGTTTTCTCCCAGTAAGTAGTAGTGCCCCCCAACCCCCCAAAGGAAAAAATATCTTTTATAAAAACAGCACTATAGCGTTTCTCCCCTTTTGGTGGTGGAAATTTTGTATGTAAGAGAAAAGAAACAAAAAAAGCTGCTCTCCCCCGGGGGGTCTCCGTGTGGGCAGGGGGGACACTTCCCCTATACCAGGAGCTTACAAAACATTGGTCACACTTAAGTTTATAAACCCCCTTTTTTTCTTTAAAATGTACTAAAAATTTTTCATTTAAATCGTTAGTAACGGCTATTCTGGGAACCCTAAAAAATCGGGCATTTATCCCTGACCCATAATGCAATTTTCTGCAGATTTTCAGGGGAAAAACGGTTTCCCGGTTTTTTTTGGGCGAGTGGGGACATTTTGACCACGGGGCGGCGACAGACAGGGAAAAACAGCAAATTTTTCGTTTCCAAAAAGAAAAATACTCCCTGTTCTATAAGAATTTGGGGGTACAAAAAATCAAAAGAAACAATTTGGTGGAGACCCCACTAACCAAAAAAAAAAAACCCCCAAAAAAATTTCAAAAAAACTTAAAAAAAAAACTGGGAAAAAAGGGGTTGGAAGCAAAAAAAAAAAATTTTACCTCTTTTGGTTTTTCTTTGCTTTTTTTCTTTTTGGTTTTTTTTTTTTTTTGTTTAGAAAAGTCAGGGTTTTACCCGGGGTTTTGTCAGATGGGGGTTTTATTGTCCCAGAGAGGAAGGAAGGAAAGGGGGGCGTTAACCAACAGAAAAAGGAAAAAAAATCTGAGTAAACAAAAAAAGTTCAAGTGGGAAAAGGCCAAAAAAACTCCCCCCCCCCCCCCCCCGACTTTTTTTTCGCGTTGGGCCGGGGGTTTGAACTCGCAAGTTGGGGACAGCCCCAAAATTTATGGTTTTTCCCCCTGAGCCCCCCAAAAAAAAAGAAGAGGGAAAAAAAATGCGGAAAAAAAGAAGAAGCGAAGGGGAAAAAGAAGAATGCGAAAAAAAGAAGAAAGCGAAGAAGAAGGGAAAGCGAAGAAAAAGAAAGTGAAGAAAAAAAAGAAAAGCGGGAAGAAAAAAGAATGCGAAAAAGAAAAAGAAGGAAGAAGAAAAAATGCGAAGAAGAAAAAGAATGCGAAGAAGGAAAAAAGAATGCGAAAAAAAAAAAAAGAATGCGAAGAAGAAAAATGCGAAGAAGAAGGGAAATTGAAGAAAAAGAATGCCCAAGAAGAAGAATCGAAAGAAAAAAAAGAATGCGAAGAAAAGAATGCCAAAAAAGAAAAAGAATGCGAAGAAGAAGAAAGCGAAGAGGGAAAAAAGGGTTTCGAAGAAGAAAAATGCAAAAAAAGAAGAAAAGCGAAAAAAAAAAAAATTTAAAGCGAAGAAAGAGAAAGCGAAGAAAGAAGAATTGTGAAGAAGAAAATGCGGGAAAAAGAAAAAAAAATGCGAAGAAGAAGGAAGGGGGAAAGAAGAAAAATTTTCGAAGAAGAAGGGTTTCGAAGGAAAAAAAAGAATTTCGGAAAAAGAAGATTTTTTAAAAAGAAGAATGCGAAAAGAAGAAGGGAAAGAATGCGAAAGAAGAAGAATGCGAAAAAAAGAAAAAAAATGCGAAGAAGAAAAAAGCGAAAAAAGAAAGGGAAAGCGAAGAAAAAGAAAGCAAAGAAGAAAAAAGCGAAGAAGAAAAAGAATGGGGAAGAAAAAGAAAAGCGGAAAAAAGAAAAAGAATGCGAAGAAGAAGGGGTGCGAAGAAGAAGAATTTTGGGAAAAAGAAGAATGCGAAGAAGAAAAGAAAAGGAAAAAAAGTAAAAAAAAGAATGCGGAAAAAAAAGAAGAAAAAAAAGAAAATAAAGGGAAAAGGAAGAAGGGAAAAAAAGAAAAGAAAAAGGAAAAAAGAACAAATGCGAAAAGAAAAAGAATGCGAAGAAGAAAAAAATGCGAAGAAGAAGAATTCGAAGGGAAAAAGAAGAAAGGAAGAAAGGAAAAAAGAAAAAAATGCGGAAGAAGAAAATGCCGGAAAGAAGAAAAAGAATGCGAAGAAGAAGAATGCAAGAAAAAAGGGAAAGCCCAAAGAAGAAAATGCAAAGAAAAAGAAAGGGAAGAAGAAAAAGAAAAGCGAAGAAGAAGAATGGAAAAAAAGAAAAAGAATGGAAAAAAGAAGAATGCGGGAAAAAAAAGAATGCAAAAAAGAGAATTCAAGAAGAAGAAAAAGCGAAAAAAGAAGAAAAGATGCAAAGAAGAAAAAAATGCGGGGAAAAAGAAAAAGAAAAAAGGAAGAAGAAAAATGCGAAGAAGGAAAAAAAATGCAAAAGAAGGGGAAAATTGGGAAGCAAGAAGAAGAATTTCAAAAAAGAAAAAGAAATGCCAAAAAAAAAAAGAAATTTCGAAAAAGAAAAAAAGCGAAGAAAAAGAATGCGGAAAAAGAGGGAAGAAGGGAATTGAAGAAAAAGAATGCGGGAAAAAGAAATGTGAAGAAGAAGAAAAGCGAAGAAGAAAAAAAATGCAAAAGAAGAAAAAAGATTTGTGAAGAAGGAAAAAAGGAAAATTTCGAAGAAGAAAAAAATTTGAAGAAGTGAAAGCGAAGAAGAAAAAGAATTTCGAAGAAAAAAGAATTCGAAAAAGAAGAATGCAAAAAAAGAAGAATGGAAGAAGGGAAAAATGCGAAGAAGGAAAAAAAAAGCGAAGAAGAAAGGGGAAAGCGGAAAAAAAGAATGGAAAAAGAAAAAAATGCAAGAAGAAAATGCAAAAAAGAAAAAATGCGAAAAAAGAAAAATGCGAAGAAGAAAAAAAAGGGGAAAAAAAAGAAGAATGCGAAGAAAAAAAAGAATGCAAAAAAAAGAAGAATGCGAAGAAGGGAAAAAAGGGTTTCGAAAAGAAGATATGCGAAGAAAAAAGAATGCGAAGAAAAGAATGCCCAAAAGAAGAAAAAAATGCGAAAGAAGAAGGGAAGAAAGAAAAGAAAAAAAAATGCGAAGAAGAAAAATGCAAAAAAGGAAAAAAAAAGCAAGAAAAAGAATTTCGAAGAAAAAAAAGAATTTGGGAAAAAGAGGAAAGCGAAGAAGGAAAAAAATTCGAAGAAAAGAAGGGAAAGAATGCGAAGAAAAGAAAGAAGAAAGAAGGGAAAAAAGAAAAAGAAGGGGAAAAAAAAGAAAACAAAAAAAACAAAAAAAAAAGAAGAAAGAAAATGAAGCCCGGGAAAAAAAGAAGGGAAGAAGAAGAATGCGAAAAAAGAAGTAGAAGAAGAAGAATGCGAAAAAGAAGAAAGAAAAAAGGGGGGAGGAAAAAGTGAAAAACAAGAAAAAACAACCCCAACCAACAACAAAAAAGGGAAAAATTTTTTTTTAACCAACCTTTGGGCCAAGGGCAAAACACAGAGGAAAAGAAAAATGCAAAAGAAGAAGAAAGGAAAAGGGAAAGACGAAAAATAAACTGAAAACGGGGGAAAAAACCAAAGATTTAAAAGAAAAATTATTGGGGGCCAAAAAGTTCCCGATTTTAATTTGGAAAAATTGGGTAGGGGTTTTATTTTTTCGGGAAAAGGCCTTTTCCTTTTAAAAAATCCAAAATTTTTCTATTTTTCCCGGGGGAATTTCCCCTATTTTTTTTTCTCATCCCTTTTTCATTGAACCAAAATTTAGGCCTTTTTTTTTTCTTTTATTTTTAAACTTTTGGTGGGTTTTCCCCCCCAAACTTTCAAACTGAAAACAAAAAAGTCGGACCGAAATTTTTTTAAAGCTCCAAAAATTTTTCTCAAAATGGCCCCCTTCCCGATTTTCCCAAATAGGTTAAGAGGCCCCGGGTTTTCAACTTTCCGTAAAATTTTTGGGAACCCCCCCTTTTGGGCCAACCCCAAACCTTTAATCAAAAATTTTTCCCCTGTCCTTTTTTCTTTCCCAAAACCCCCGGCTTCCCCCAGGAAAATTTTTCGTTCTCTTTTTTTCGGGAAAAACCACCCTCTCCCTTCTGCATTTTCTTTCCTTTGGGTTTTTTTTAAGTCCCCCTTCCTTTGCCCGGTTCCCCTCTTTTTTGGAAAAGCAGATTAAACCCAAAACCGGCTTTTTTGGGTGTTTTGGTTTTTTATGGGTCCCCCTTTTTTGTTTTTCCCCGGGTTCCCCTGGGTAAAAAATTGTTTGGGGTTTTTTGGCCCTTTTTTTTTAAATTTATTTGGGTTGCCCCCTTTCTTTTTTTATTTTTAATTTTTTAAAATTTCCTTAGGGCTTTCTTCCGGAAAAAACTTTTTTAAATTTTTTGGAGGGGGGAAACGGGAAAGTTTTCCTTTCCAAAAGGGGATGGGGAAAGGGGTTTGGAAAAACCCCCCCTTTGGGGGTTTTTGTCCGACCCCTTCCCCCTTTCTTAAGGGTTTTTCCTCCAAGGGGAACCCTTTTTCCAAGTCATGGGACCCTTTCCCCCCCGGATTCAGAGACCTTCCACCCCCGGGGGTTTTGGGGTGTTGGTGGTTGGTTTGGGGTTTGTTGTTTTTCTAAATTTGAAATTTTTGAAAGTTGTTGGTGGTTTTTGGGGAAAATTCCCTTTTTTGTTTTTTAAACAAAATTTGGGTTTTTTTTGGGGTTTTTTGCATTAACCTTGGGTTTTAAAGGTTGGGGCGAAAACAACTTTTGGGGGTTTTTATTGGGGAGGGGGGTTTTTTACTTAAAGGGTTTTGGGGGGGGGTTCCCCCCTTGGTTTTGGGAATTAAAAATAATAACCTTGGGGGGAAATTTTTTTTGGGGGTTCAAAATTCCCGTTTTGGGGGAAATTTGTGTTTTTGGGGGGGACAGTTGGGGGTTTCCATGGTTTTGGGAGCCCCCGGGGGAAACCCCTCTAAATTTTCTCACTCGGCTCCCTTGCTTGATTTCTCCACTGGCTCCCAGTAGGCAAAAGAATTGAATACAAGCTTTCTTTGCTTTGCTACAAATCTCTCAGTGGTCTAGCCCCATCCTATCTTGCTGATCTTCTGAATACCTACAATCCTCTTAGACAGCTACGTTCTTCCTCTGACACTTCTCTTCTCCAAATTCCTCGCTTCCGCACTAGGACACTCGGTGAACGTTCGTTCTCTTTCCAGGCCCCCTGTTGTTGGAATAACCTCCCTTTGTCTCTCCGCTCTGCGACTTCCCTCTCTTCCTTCAAGTCTTCTCTTAAGACTACCCTCTTCCAGTCATGACCCTTCCCCTCTTTCTGTCGAAAGCAGATGTACCCTACACCTGGCGTATGTGTGTGTGTGTGTGTGTGTGTGTGTGTGTGTGTGTGTGTGTGTGTGTTTTGTGTGCTCAGCTTAAGCATGTAGAAATGTTGTGTGTGTGTGTTTGGAAGATTGCCTTTTGTTGTTTATCATATTGGTTGCTTCTCTTGATTTATTTATTCTTTATTGTAAGCGCTTAGGGCTTTCAAAGATTAGGCGCAAGAAATGCACATTATTATTATTATTATTAAGGAGGGAGAGTTACTGGGAAGTGTTTCGCATGTCCGAGGGATAGTGACAAGGAGTTGCCGACCTGCCGGTCCTGGGTAGAGGAGTGTCCAGTCCGACCACTGGCTGGCTATTCACTGGGTTCTCCAGTGGGCCTGAAGGGAAGGCGATCGTGTCAGGTGACCGTCACGGGTAGGTGACCGTCAGCCTGCAGGCAGAGTACAGCGACCATCCAGTCGTCCCTGTTCTGAGGAATGAATGGAAGGCTTCGGCCTATTGAGTGATTCGCACCTTGTTATCTATAGAGGTAGTAAATACTTGAAGCATCAGTCATGGCTGGTAGAGAAGTCCAGGCTGTTAGTACCCTGGGTAGCTTGGGGGAATCGAACATGAGTTTGAATAGGAGGTTATGCATTAACCACTGGGTACCCAAGTCTTTGTTGGCGCTAGCAGCTGTGGTGTGTGTGTATGTGTAGGTGACTAGTGATTCCATTGGTGGAATAAAAATAACTTGGGGATTTATTGGTACAAATCGTGTGATGTGTGTGTGCCAGTGATTCCATTGGTTGAGCCAGTTAAACTCGGGTTCTCTCTTTCTTTGAGAACGAATATAAGGTGCTTGGAAAACCAGGAAGTGTGTGACTCACTTAAGGGAAAGTGAACTCGCCCGTCTTGCTGAGGGCTCAAGAAAATACAGCGTGAAGCAGAGGTTAGCTGTCGCCTTGTTGTCTCCTGGGTGGGGACGTAAGACAGTGGAAGTTGCTGTAGCCTCGGAGCCGACGACGAGAAGAATTGTCTCCCGTGTGGGGACGGTCGACAGCAAGACGTGTCAGCCTGTTGGAGCCTAGACAGGGAGCTGCCAGACAACGGTGGGGTGTTTGCAGCCAGAGAAGACCTGTGGGAGAGGCCGACAGGAGCCCTTTCCGTGGAGAGGGCGAAGTACGGTGGAGTCCGGGAGACTCGGTGTGAGGGTGCGACTCAAGCTACATTGCCAGTGTCCCCCAACTGGGATTTGGCCAATCGGGAGGACACAACAGTGTGGCAGCTTCAGCTCGTAGTCACACAGTGGATGAGAGAAACTGACGGTCAACCGAGGAGTGCTGGCAAGTTACGGACGTTTTATTTGTTCTTAAGTTTATAAGTGTGCAAACAGAATTGTGGAATATTGTCTTTCCTGGTTAATGAAGAGTACTTGAAGGAAAGGGGATGCGATTTATGAGATTGTCTGTATGATGTTTACATTGTTGTATGATACAGATAGTTGTGTTGTGTAGTGACGGGTGGGGGCTCGGAGTCAAGTTAAATAAAGTTGATTATTTTCTATGAATGTTATTGGTTTCCCGTCACCTTTGTGCGGGCCCGATGTGAGTGACAGAGTGCGTGTGCCTATGCGAGAGCGCATTTTGGTTGTGAAAGCGTAAATACTTCTGTCTATAACCCCCTGCATCCCTGAATATGAAAATCATATTTTAATAACGAGGGGGAGCGTCGAGACCCGTCACAAAGAAGAATGCGAAAGAATGAGAAGAAGAAGAAGAAGAAGAAGAAGAAGAAGAAGAAGAAGAAGAAGAAGAAGAAGAAGAAGAAGGAAGAAGAATGCGAAGAAGAATGCGAAAAAGAAGAAGAAGAAGAAGAAGAAGAAAGAAGAAGAAGAAGAAGAAGAAGAAGAAGAAGAAGAAGAAGAATGACTTTGATGACATAGACGATGATGATGATGATTAGAAGAAGAAGAAGAAGAATGCGAAGAAGAAGAATGCGAAGAAGAAGAAGATGAATGCGAAGAAGAAGAAGAAGAATGCGAAAGAATGCGAAGAAGAAGAAGAAGAAGAATGCGAAGAAGAAAGAAGAAGAAGAAGAAGAAGAAGAAGAAGAAGAAGAAGAAGAAGAAGAAGAAGAAGAAGAAGAAGAATTTGAAGAAGAAGAATTTGAAGAATTTGAAGAAGAAGAATTTGAAAAAATTGAAGAAGAAGAAGAAGAAAAAGAAGAAGAATGCGAAGAAGAAGAAGAATGCGAAGAAGAAGAAGAAGAAGAAGAAGAAGAAGAAGAAGAAGAAGAAGAAGAAGAAGAGGAGGAGGAGGGGGAGGAGGGGGAGGAGCTGGAGGAGGAGGAGGAGGAGGAGGCAGAGGAGGAGGAGGAGGAGGACGAGCAGGAGGAGTAGAAGGAGACGACAATAACAACAGCAACATTAACGAAATAATAACAACAACAATAACGACGACGACAACGACGACGACAAGAAGATAGAGGAAACAAATGGACCAAATCCATGGCGAGGGGAAGGGAGGGGAAGTGAGGGGAAGGGAGGGGAGGTAGGGTAGGGTGGGAAAGAAAGATCTGGTTTCTTCACGTTTCCTTCCTCCGCCATCCCTCAGGCATTCTGTGGTGCTGAGCATGAACCGTGTACTTTTTGTGTTTGTTTTGTTCCCAGCTCTTTATTTCACAATTCCTTACA
>JAFLJL010014923.1:43873-60895 GCA_018398815.1 Conus ventricosus | reverse complement strand
ATAATAATAACTAACAATAAATCAAGCAGCAAGAACAGAAGTCGGAAAAACGACAAAATTCTGGGCCATATATTACAAACAAAAAAAAACACCCAAGATCCATCCAATCCCAAAGCCAAAGACTGTTGAAGTCAAAAGTAATGACCATGAATATGAAAAGACAGCGCTTGTTGTTGGATTAACTGGCCTAGGATTACTCGGCCTTTATCTTACTAAATATTAACCCAACTATTAAGAGAACTAATGCCCATAAGTGCTCGCCATAAAGCCAACTACTTTGCTGCAGTAGACAAATGCCAGCTAACGATACTCCCTAATATACCTGGCAAAGAGTCTATAGCTTTACCGGCTAATTTTTTTTAATAAACTCGCAAGATGATCAAGCTGTTTTTTTACCCATGATTTATCAGGAGATGGCGATGGGGGCACTGAACTTTGCCCTCCACCGCCGCCTGTAATAGCCATTACCAGTGTACTTATTGCAAAACCTAAGGCTGTTATAACGCTTGCTAATGTGACTCCTTGCTCTCTAAACAGTGTTTTATATCGTTCTGCTAGCGTTGTGTCTTCATATAAAATTCTTTGGATAGTTTCTCTTATTCTGATCACTTGAGTTCGTAATTGGTCTCGATTAGTAGACGCCGCTTTTAGTCTTGCTGCTCTTTCTTTTTCAAGATTTTTTAGTCTTTGGGTTATTCTTTCTTTAGTACCAGACCCTAAGTTGGCGTCATCAGCCTCAACGAGTTTTTCTTTTTCTCTTTTTATATGCTCATCTATTTCACTTAGTTTTGCTAAATTGTCTGTTAATTCGCCTCTAATTTTCTTTACATCATGATTAATAGCCTCTAATTCTTGCGGGGGTATTGGGGGATCATTAATTGTTTTTAATGCTGTTTTCTTCTGAAAAACTGGTTTCTGCTTCTTCTTTTACATTTGTTATTTTGTCTGCTATTGGAATTAAATCTTGAGTTCTATGTTTTGGGAACTGTTGGGGTTCTTGTTGCATGTTTTGAAGTTTATCAGCTGCTTCCCTATCTAATTTTGGTGGTTTAGCAGCTGCTTCTCTATGTGATTTTGGTTCAACAATGCCTAGGCGATTTCGATCTTCCGCCCCAAGTTTTGTATAAGGGTTGTCATGCCTTTAAACTTTGTTTGGTCTCGTTTATATGTAAGCTGAAAAAGTTGTTCTCGTCGGGGCCGATTTTTACAAACAAATGGCCATCTTTTAGTTCAAAATCATTAGGGTCTATAAAGTCAGGAGGTTTATATATCTAAACTTTTGTAAAATGCTCCGACCGCACTTTCTGTTAATTCATGCCGCAATGAGAGCGTTGAGCGATGTTGTATCAAAGGAGCCGTTTCACTCATGTTGTCTCCAGCATCTAAAATAGCTAAATCTTCATAGTTAATTCCCGCCATGTTTTTAAATAATTAACTTTTTATTTGTTTTATAAAAATGTCACAAGCATATGGCTCGATTCTTGACCCGCATAGAAAACTGAAAGAGCCCCGGGGCGTGAGGGAAATAAACGGAATATTACTGTTCCAAATAATCCATCTACTATTGATGCGGATCAAATTCTTACTGTTAGATTTCCAAACCTAGGAGCGGATGATGTGATTGTGCCAGGCTCTGCGCGGCTTACTTTTAAAATAGAACTCAAATCAAAACAGACCCAAACAGGACAGTTTGTCCAGAATTTGGGGCAGGCAATCGTTAAGTAGGCAACTCTGCTGTTATAGAAGGCAACATTGACCCCAGGGTCGTCTCTGCTGCTGAAGTAAAAACCTTCAGATTAACAAACATTACGCAAATGCAACAAAACTAGAGCAGGACCTTTCAAAATACAACAAAGCCAAACGAAGGTATTCTGCTGTCTTTAATGCTGTTACCTATGTTAATACTGGAGCATCGACTATAAGCGCCGCATCAGCAGGAACGAGTGTTGGTCTCTTAGCAACAGGCATAGGCGCACCGGCAGCTTTGCCTCTAGGCAGTTTGTCTTTAGCTCTTGGCCTGTGTTCATTAGCTGTAGGTGCTGCTAGCAAAAAAATAAAAACTAAACTCCAAAAGCACACAGCCATGGTTCAACTAATAACAGCTAAACTTAGTTCCTTTAATCTGATAATAAATAAAGCACTAGCTGACTCAAACATCACGGATGAAGAATTTAGCCGTTTACAGGCTGATTTTAATGACTACAAAAGACAAAAGTTTGATCTTCAAAAAAAGGCGAGGACAAGTTTTTCTCAACAGCCAGACACCGAACAGATAAAAAAGGAATGTTTAAAAAAGTAAACGAAACATTAAACTCTGCTCTAAACGGCTCACATTAACAACGCCAAAGGGTGTTTATACTTTAGTTTATGAGTCTAAACACAAAAAGACCGTTGATATTGATTAATTATTTTTTTGATTTAAATAAATATTTTGAGTTAGAAAAGAAACTCAGCATGGATAAGATATATGAAGGACCGGACGAATTGTTTGAAGGAATGCTCGAGGGAGAGCGTTTATCAAAAGCTTTAAATGATATCAGTCTAGATGTTATTGATCCAGCAAATGTGCAGGCAAGCGTTGCACATGCTATTTCTCAAGTTCCAGGTAAACTAACAATAGACCCGCCAGTTAAAGTAATGTTAGCTGTTTTAATCGACTATGTAACAATAAATGAAGAAAAATCTAGAAGTCTGGGTCTCAACTAAACAACAGACTATTCTTTCCTCTAATGACTTAACACCTGGTTGGGCAACCAACTGCTTACACAGTTTGATGTCGCCGCTGAAGAAGCCAAAATGAGAGGCTCTGGTTGGTCAGAGGGCGAAGTCTTAGAGATCAGATTAAAACAGGCTAAGTATGAGCCGATTGTAGGCAAGTATTACATTCCACTACCTCCAGCATTAGTCGCAAAAAGAGCAGTTCTAAACATAAAGAATACAGACGACAAATGTTTCATGTGGTGTGTTCTTGCAAGGCTGCATCACGTTGCTAAAAACGCAGAGAGAGTGTCTAACTATCGCCCTTACTCAGTGATCTTAACTTTAGTGGAATATCCTTTCCCGTTAGCGCGGATTCCATTGATCAGTTTGAAGAACAAAACAAACCAATAACTGTCAATATCTACACATGGGATGAGGAAACAAATCTACTGCCCATTAAAGTGTCCAGAACAGCCCAACAATAGGTGATCCAGACAAAAATCATGTTGACTTTTACTACTGATGTTTTCACCAGCGGGGCTGCCACATTACACATTGATACGAACAATGAGTAAACTAATGCAGCATACTTCAAAAGATGGGCACAAACAAGAATTCTGCAGAAAATGTTTAATAAGAATTCCATCTGTTCAAGCCGCAAGCGAACATAAGAAACATTGTATCGGACCAGTTGACTGTAATACAGAACTAATTACGCCCCAGAAGGCAGTAAAGTTAGTTTTAAGAACTGGAAACGGATGCAAATTCCCCATATGTTGTTTACGGAGACTTTGAGTCGCTTATTGTTCCTTATGAGGGCCAACCCCACAGAAACTTCCTAAAACAGCCTTTGTGAGTAATCATCAGATTTGTTCATTTGCTTTCATTATTGTCAGGTCGGATGGCGCTCATTCAACGCCAGAATTATACAGAGGACCAAATGCGGCTAGAAGATTTTTACAGCGCATGCAGCAAGTGCGTAATGATTGTTCTAATAATCTGAATTTATCTGAAATCATGATGACGCCTGAAGACCAACAACAGTATGACTCAGCCACACATTGTTGGATTTGCGGTTTAGACCTCTCATCAGACGAAGCCAATCCAACAGTAAGAGACCATGATCACATTAGCGGAAAGTTCAGAGGAGCAGCACACAGTAAATGCAATCTTCAACTAAAGTTTGAACCAAAGACATGGAAGCTTCCCATCTTCTTTCATAACTTGCGAGTTACGACTCTCATCTTATAATGAAAGCAGTAGACAACGCCTTCAGGATAACATGCATTGCACAGTCATCAGAAAAGTACATGTGTTTCACTTTAAATAACATGTCTTTTTATGACTCTATGCAGCACATGATGGGATCATTAGAGTCACTGGCTATGTCCTTAAAGTCCTGCCCAATAACAGAAGAATATTTTGACCCAACTCTTGTTAGAAAGGGCGTTTACCCTTATGAGTACATGAACAGTTGGGAAAGGTTTGATGAAGACACACTTCCTCCTAAAGGCGCGTTCTTTTCTAGTCTTAGAGGAAAGGACATCAGCGATTCTGATTACCAGCATGCTCAAGATGCGTGGCAGAAGTTAGAGTGTAAAACGATGGGAGACTATCATGATTCATACTTGATGCCGATGTATGTTTGTTGGCGGACGTCTTTGAAAATTACAGAAAGACCTGCATGAAACATTATAGCCTGGATCCTGCGCATTACATTTTCTGCGCCCGGGTGAGTTGGGACGCTTTTTTAAAGTTTACTGGAGTACAGATTGATTTATTGTCTGACCTACCAATGATTCAGATGATTGAAAACGGATTGCGCGGAGGAATTAGTATGGTGTCGCACCATTACTGTAAAGCAAACAACAAATACTTGGACGACTATGATCCGAGTAAAAGGTCTAACTATCTCATGTATTTAGATGCAAACAATCTGTATGGTTGGGCTATGGCGCAATCGCTTCCATTACGTAACTTTAAAATGTACACAAGCGGTGGTACGAATAATATTCAAAAGGCATTAAAGTGGTTGAGCAGTTTGGCGCCGGGTCAACAGCGTGGATACATTCTAGAAGTTGACTTAGAATATCCTCATGAACTCCATGACCTGGATAATGACTATCCATTAGCGGCAGAAAGCCTAAAGATGGCAAAAACAGAACCACCTAAACTTGTGCCTAATCTTCGAGACAAAAAAAATTATGTCTGTCATTACAGACTTCTACAATTTTATTTAAGACATGGTTTGAAGTTGAAAGCAGTTCATCGTATTAATTGCTTTCGATCAAGAACAGTTCATGAAACCATACATCATGAAGAACACTGATCTCAGAACTAAATCCACAGATGCTTCAGAAAAGACTTTTTCAAGTTAATGAACAACAGCTGTTTTGGAAAGACTATGGAGAATCCGCACAAGCGTAAAGATGTCAGATTGGTCACCAGAGAGAACGAAGCAATTAAGATGACTTCAAAACCTAATTATCAGGACTTTAGAAGATTTCATGATCAGCTTTTTGGTATAATGATGAAAAAAAAGAAAGTCAAATTGGACAAACCTGTATTTATCGGGTTTACTGTTTTAGAATTATCAAAGCTTTTGATGTTAGAATTTCTTTATGACTACTTTAAGCCCCTATCCTGAGTCCAGAGTGCTTTACACAGATACAGATAGTTTTGTTATAGATATCCCTACTGAAGACATCTATAAAGACATGGAAATAGAAGCAGCTAAAGGGCAAGCAGGATGGTACGACACGTCCGATTACCCTAAAGATTCGCCTTTGCATTCAATTACCAACAAGAAGGTTTTAGGAAAGATGAAGGATGAATTATCTGGAAAGGTGATTAAGGAGTTTGTTGGGTTAAGGTAAAAAATGTACAGTATTTCGTGCCAGGAGAAAACCATTAAGAAAGCAAAAGGAATATCTCGCAGTGTTGTGCAGTCAAACATATCGCATGACACTACAAAGAAGCATTGTTTGACAATAAGACTTTTCATCATGACAACGTAAAAACTGCGATCTAATCTACATGAGATCAACACAACTGTTGTAACAAGAAGTCTATTAGATAGAACAAACACAAAACGTGTGTTTGTTAATCCAGAGTTTTCATATGCAACCGGACATCGGAGAACCGTAAATTAATTAAAGCGGAACTGTGTCTTCCTTCACAAAAGATCTTTGAGGAGCCGCTTGTTTCGTTGTGTCAGTTTCTCGTAAATAATACACGGGCGGATTCATTTTTACAATTCTTTTTATTTCATACGGATCAACGCTCCAAACTGGATCGGTTGCCCTGATGCGAGTGTCCCCTTCTGCTTCCCCGGCAAATAAAGGTACCTTACTTTCAAACCAAACGGCAATAGTTTGCTGGTTGTGCCGGAGTCTTCAGCAACATTTATTGTTTGTTTTTTGATTGCTTGTACTGGTTTTAGCCCTTTAAATTCTTCATTATTCATTGCGCGCAAAACTGAGGGCAGTCTTCTAACCCATTCTGTGTTGCGAGAATTGTCAATCAGTTCTCTGTGATACTGGTAGGAGAAAAGTCTTTCGGCTAAACTGTTTGTTAAAGTTTTCAACTAAAGCCTGTGATCTGTGAACTCCCGGAATGCTCTTCTAATGGTAACTCTATGTTTTAACAATAATTTATTCACTCGGCCTTTAAATTCTTTTCCATCATCGACTTGAATCATGCGAGGATAAGTTAAGGGGCCTCGTTGGTATATTAGTTGTATGGCAACAGCAACAGCAGAGGCACTCTTTTGTGTTAATGGCTCAGCATCTTTGTATCTTGAAGCTATGTCAATGACTGTGAGTGCGTACTTAAATCTTTTTCGCTGATCGTATCATGAGGTAAATATAGAAGATCCATTTGATGGGTGTCGTTCGGTGTTGTGTTCACAAAGTGTGGTCTCTGTATCGTCTAGGCGCAGGTAAATAAATTTGCCAAATCGCTTGTTTAGATAACCATTCATTGCTGTTTGTTCACTGACTCCCGCTGCTTCGCTTAGCTTTTTGATTGCTGTTATTCCCTTCCAATATCCTTTCGGTGAATAATAGATTTTGTTCATTTTTATTCATCCAATATTATGCGCAACAAAATACACGGCGGTCATGCCAAAGACAATAAACCCAATTTCTTGCATCTTTTGTTTTTCTGATGAATGATAAAAGTCGCTGAATTTTGGTGGGGGCAATGTCTCGATTGGTTTGCCTGTTACAAGATAATATTCTTTTATTGCCTGGTCAACATTTTTAAATGTGTAAGCTGCATGTCCCTGTTTTTTCAGGGTATCGTTAATGAAATCTAACTGCTCAATTCTCTGTTTTTCATAGCGATCTTGTGCTGCAGCTTAGTTGCTCCACAGCTTTGTTATGTCTTTTTCTCTCGCCGTCATCCCGCAGTTTACTAAATGCGTAATTACTTCCGCTAAAAGCGAGCGCATTCACCACAGCGCCGCCTATCATCATTACGAGTGAAGCCATTTTTTATAAATGTATTTTTTTACATATTTATATTCTCTGGAATTATATCTTGCTTAACTAGAAAATCTTTCGTAGCGAACGAAGCTGTAATAATAGCGATTAGCTTTGCTGAGTCTTCAAAGTCTAGTTTGCCAAGATCTGCCGGTTTTATTTTTAACAGCTTTACCAAGCATTGAGTATCCTACACTTAGCCCTCCAATAACAGCAGAATGGTATACAAGGTGGCGTAGTTTTTTCGGTGCTCATTTAAAAAATAAATAATTATAATTAATAAAAACATGAACAGCGATGATCTGCTAGAGCTACAGAGCGGCCTACACCGTCTTGGGCTTACAAATGAAGAAGTTGATGATCAAGCTATTATGCCCAAAAAGGAGAGGTTGTATTCTTTGCAGCATGTGGAAAAACAAAACAGTCCTCGGAACTGAATTCAGCATAGAACAGATTCAACAGATGTCGCCACAAGACATTATAAAGTATCACAACAGGTATGAATCGCAGCTGGGTTTTAGAATGGTAAAAAGTGTCGGGCAAACAGTTCTTAGTTTGTACACTAAACTAGTTAGTAAATTTGCCCCCATTGATTCTGAACAAGACTTTATGTATGATTTAACGCAGGATCCAGTTTTAACAAAGTCATTAGAGTCTCTAAGCTGTGATCTATATTACAGATTTGGAACATTGTTATCGCCACTAATCATGGATTAATTACTTTTAATCATATAGATTTTATTTCCCTTCAAAATGACCGAGCCAGAAATCAGCAGAATCAGAAAACACTGAATCAGGTGGAGAAAGTAACCAAGCCAGAAAATCAGCAGAATCAGAAACACTGAATCAGGTGGAGACCAGTGAAAAGCATCCTCATCCTGGGCGTGTTAAAGCAGAAAAAAATTAGCAGAGTGGAACAGACAAAAAAAATTAATGTTACAATCACAGAATATAACTCATAATGAAAACATAACACCGCCAACGCCAGAACAAGTTGATTCAATGCCAGCTAAAAAAACTCCATGTGATTCAAGACCTACAGCACCAAAGTCTTCATGGAATATTGAACTTAAAACTGTTGCCATTTTTGGCGCCCTTGCTGCTGCTGGGGGCGGTTATTACTGTTATAAAATATATAAACAATGGCAAACAAGAACCAAAGCAGTCAAAAGAATCTGAACCACTAAATACAGAAGACAAAAGCTTGCCAAACCCACCAACAAAAGATCATTTTGATCCATTTGAAATGTAATAATATTTTAAGAACTTAATTTTTTGTTTTTTTGATAAAAATAGATCATGATGGATTATAAAATGATGGAGTCAATAAATAAGGACATGGAGTCTATAAAAAGACATTTCCATAGACCAGAATTGTAATCAATGCAGTTGCTTAGGATGTAAGAACTTCATTAAGATCTATGCTGCCCAATCTCGCGCTAAGGACGTGAGCAAACATCCTCAGCGATGACGCGTTTTTTGGGCGTGTGTGTTTGTCATTTTTGGCGCCCTTGCTGCTGCTGGGGGTGGTTATTACTGTTATAAAATATATAAACAATGGCAACAAGAACCAAAGCAGTCAAAACAACCTGAACCACTAAATACAGAACACAAAAGTATGCCAGAACCGCCAACACCAAAAGATGATTTTGATCCATGCATTAATATATTTTAAGAACTTAATTTTTTTGTTTTTTTGAATAAAAATAGATCATGGCGTATTATAAAATGATGGAGTCAATAAATAAAGACATGGAGTCTATAAAAGACATTTCCATAGACCAGAATTGTAATCAATGTGGTTGCTTAGGATGTAAGAACTTCATTAAGATTTATGCTAACCGATCTCGCGCAGAGAACGCTGAGCAAGACATCCTTAGTGATGACGCGTTTTTTGAGGTGTGTGTGTACTATATTAGACATCTACTATTTAAGATAAAAACATAGATTGTATTTTTTGATAATTATAAGATAACTTAAATAAGAACTTGAGTAAAAACTTGATTAAGAACTTTATTAAGAACTTGGGGTAACTTAATTAAGAACTTAATTAAAGAACTTGCAGTGACTTGATTAAAAACTTAACTAAGAACTTAAGGCGACTTAAGGCGACTTAATCAAGAACTATTAAAAACTTGAGGAGACTTAAATTTAAAGAACTTAATAAATAATTATAAGTTGAAGAGCTTGATTAAGAACTTAGAACACTGCACTACACTACACTGCACAGCACTACATACACTGCACTACACTACACTGCACAGCACTACACTACACTACACTACACAGCACTGCACTACACTACACTACACACCGCTGCTCAGCCCTCTCAACACGCTCTTCAGGGGGTTCACGCTGCACTACACTGCACTGCGCTGCACTGCACTACACAACCCTGCACTACACAGCACTGCACTACACAGCACTACACTACACAGCACTACACTGCACTGGATCGCAGCAAACCGTTCAGCTCAAGCTTTGCTAAACAAGACGACTGTTACACTGTAAAACACAGGCTGGTTTTATCTCGCTACTGCGCATGCCCAATGCACTTGAAGAGAGTGAGGTATGTAGAATTGTTTACAACGACACAGCTGGCACGGTCCCGGCAAGTCAGCTAAGCGAACCAAGTCAATGTCAGGCAGGCCGCAAAGCGTGTCTGTGATGTCACTACAGCGTACTGCCGGCAGGCTGGTTTTATCTTGCTGGACTCAAGTACACTGTAATTAAGTAATCAGGTGACGGTCTATTGACGGGTCTCTGCAGGTGTGTGGAAAATCCGGCCAGCTTTGCCTAGTGTTTGTCTTGTCATATGCTTGACGCGCGCTACTGTTTCAGGAGAGAGGTTATCGTCATGCGCGCGCTTGCGCCGAATGTCGGTATGTGCGGCGGTTGTTGTTTTCATTGCATTGTGTTGGGTGTGGATTTTATGCCAGAAATATAACTTGGTTTTAAAAGACTTAGAGAACAGCATTTTACCAAATCCTGGGTGACTTCGTCCGAAACTGGTGTGATCCGAAATCGTCATGTCCGGCCACGTAGTAAGTAATCGGATAGTGCGGAGTCCTTAGTAGGCCAACAATTAGCAATTAAAGGGTTACCTGCCCACCGTTTGTATATGGGGTGCGTTCAGCGGCTGCTGCTTTTCCCCTACGTTACACTATGGGGTATGTTCAGCCACTGCTGCTTTCCCCTACGTTACTCTCTAAAAGTTAGTAAATTAGTATTGTAGGTCGTTATTGAAGTCTTACTTGTCAGAGAACAGCATTTTACCAATCCTAGGGCGCATCCGCCCGAAACTAGTTGAGGGCGGATGTGAGTTAGGATTGGTAAAATGCTGTTCTCTGGACATCACTGTCGGTTCCTCACTTGCTTTCTGAATCTCACAGATGGGATTCCCTTGCCGATGACCGGGTAGGCGACAGGCTCTGCAGGTAACCACAGTTTCCTGACACTCTGTGGCCCAGTGACCCAGTTTCAGGCAACGATTACACTTTGTTACCCTAGTATCTCTTTTGGGCTGTTCCTTGTGATACAGGCTAGCCATAAATCCTGCAACCTTCACAGATCTATCAAGTAGTTTGTCTAAGATATCTATGAAAATAAATCGCCTTCCAGTGTAGAATCGCGTCAATTTTCCGTCTCTATTCCTCATTTTCTCCAGAATCAAGGGAGAGCGTAAGAAAGCTCGCAGCCTAACAAGAGCTGACTCGATGTCTGCCCCGTCGCAAGAGAGAGGGATATTAGAAATCCACACCTTTGTAGCAGAATGTTCAGTGTCATCCTGTCCTCTGAGTGCAAACGAAGCACAACAGCACCAAGTGACAAACCCTCAATTAGCAACTTGCTGCGTGCAGCCCTCGTCGATGGGTAAAGTCTCCACAGTCCCCAAATTTCTTGAGCACCCACCATACTTTCTCTATCACAAATGTCGAGCGCTTGAAAAGATCGCTCGTGTTCATTTTCAAAAGAGAGTGGTAAGTCTCTCTTCAACAAGAACACGGGTTCAACATGAGAGTCCGCCATTTTGAAAATACAAGATTCAATGTTGAAAAAGAAAATAAATAAAAATACTACAAATATAGCGAAAATCCGTCCAGCCAAGACATGCAGAAATTCAACAAACCTTTATCACCTAAAACTATCCACAGAAACACATCCAATAGAAGCAGCGCAGAAAAAAAGCGGAACGGTAGCACACAAAGAAAAAAGCGGCTGTCGACTTCGAAGTCTCGCTCTCGAATCACTCGTATTACTCTAATTAGCAGTCAGTCAAATTGGGCCAAAATGACCACTTGTCAATGACACTGACCACTGGTCAACCACATCGTAAATTGTTAACATGAACTCGTACACAGTCAAACAGTGACATTGGGTAATGACCACTGGTCAATGACACTGGCCACTGGTCAGCAACGTCCAATTATGTTCACATGAAGTCGTTCTACACTAATTAGCAGCCAAACTGTGAAATAAGGCCAAAATGACCATTGGTCAAGGACACTGACCACTGGTCAGCAACGTCATAAATTGTTCACATGAACTCGTTCTTCACTAACTGGCAGTCAAACAGTGAAATTAGGCAAAAATTACCACTGGTCAAGGACACTGACCATTGGTCAGCAACGTCATAAATTGTTCACATAAACTCGTTCTATCACTAACAGGCCAAATGACCATCGATCAGTGACCCTGGATAGTAATAATACTAAGAAAGAGGACATAATTTCACACAGGGATCATTTCACTAGATAGTCGCAACACGAAGCTACTATCTTCTGAAAACGTTACTGTTACTACTATCTTCTGAAATCACTACTATAATTTTCATAAGTCAGTAGTATTACTACTATCTTATGAAAATTATAGTAGTGTTTTCAGAAGATAGTAGAACTAGTAACGTTTCAGAAGATAGTCGCCTGACATACGTACGTTGCTTACAATTTGACAGCTTTTCAGGAGATAGGTGAGTCCCCACTTTCTATTCCATTGTCTAAACTGGATGAAGGAACTTGTTTCGAGGAGACATTGAGGAAGCACAAAAGCTTCTTGGCACAAATCCTGTCGTGCAAAAATAAGCAACACTGTTTTAAACAGGAAAAGAAAGCCAGCAAGTGATAAACCCAGTCGTGTGAAAACACGGAAACATGCAGATGAATCTAGCTGTGAGACAGATGAGATGGCACAGGACCAACATGCTTTTTCTGCAATGGATCTCTGGTGCAGCAGGGCTTCATCGAGCTCTTACTTTGCCCCTGGATGATAAAGTTCGTGCACATGCTCAGCAACTGAACGATCAAGAGCTACTCAGAAAACTTGCTGTCAAAGACATGGTGGCAATGGATCCTATTGAATCTCTGTACAATATGCTGATCATGATATTCACCACTTATTACATCATACGCATTATCTAAGACAGCGTTAAAATCACCACACACGTCAATATTACTCACATTGACATTTTAATAACATCCTCTAGTTTATCAAAAAATACGTTTTCCTCGAAAAATATTAGGGGCATAAACATTAACCACAATCAACTGCTTGTCCCCTGAAATCACTTTCAAGGCCAAAATTCTTTCAGATGCATACACAAGCTCAGTCTCCACAGGCAAGCCTTTTTTTTTTAATGAATATAACCAACCCACTGCTGTGTGTACTTTTGTCAGTAAAAGTCAGCTTCCCACCCCATTCTTTTTTGCCATTTTCATTCACATTTTCAGTGATATATCTTTCTTGTAAACAGATCACGTCATACCCACTATTTTTCAAAAACTTATAAACACATATTCTTTTGTTATTTGACCTTATCCCTCTCACATTCAAACAAAAAACATTAAGAGAAGATAAAGCCATTTAAGGGAGGTAATCAAAGGAAAGTCCACAAGATGCGCCGAACCGTTCAAACATTCATCATCCATGCGCATCCCTTGTCACTGTCTGTCTGTGACTGAACGAGCAGTGGAAAGCTTGGCAGTTTTTCACATTTGTCAGAATGACTGGCGGAATCCCTCTCTGTTGAACGTGGTCGTTTCGGAGTTTGCGATCGAGAACGTGTTGCAAAATCCAGTTTAAACTGACGTGTCAAAACCGGATCTTTTCCCTCTTGGATGGTCTACCACTCCTCTTCTTTTTTCCCTGTTCCCCATGACGGCCAGAATTGAAGTCTGACTGACAGTCCTCCACCACATCAGTCTTTCCTTCTTTCTCACTCTTTTTCTGACCTGTCTCTTTCTCGTTGTCAGTCGCATCACAGTCAGTGTCATCGTCAGAAAGGGTGAGTCAGTGTCAGATGTGTGTCCAAACCTTGTAAACCGGTGGCAGAGGGTCCCAAACGGACATCACTGTCGCTTCCTCACTCGCTTTCTGAATCTCACAGACGGGATCCCCTTGCCGATGACCGGGTGGACGACAGGCTCTGCATGTAACCACAGTTTCCGGACACTCCCTGGCCCAGTGACCCAGTTTCAGGCAACAATTACACTTTGTTACCCTAGTATCTCCTCTGGGCTGTTCCTTGTGATACAGGCTAGCCATAGGTCCTGCAACCTTCACAGATCTATCAAGTGGTTTGTCTGGGATATCTATAAGGCTAGCCATAGATCCTGCAACCTTCACAGATCTATCAAGTGGTTTGTCTGGGATATCTATGAAAATAAATCGCCTTCCAGTGTAGAATCGCGTCAATTTTCCGTCTCTATTCCTCATTTTCTCCAGAATCAAGGGAGAGCGTAAGACAGCTCCCAGCCTGACAAGAGCTGTCTCGATGTCTGCCCCGTCGCAAGAGATAGGGATATTAGAAATCCACACCTTTGTAGCGAATGTTCAGTGTCGTCCTGTCCTCTGAGTACGAAAGGATTTTTGTCATACAAACGAAGCACAACAGCACCAAGTGACAAACCCTCAATTAGCAACTTGCTGCGTGCAGCCCTCGTCGATGGGTAAAGTCTCCACAGTCCCCAAATTTCTTGAACACCAACCATACTTTCTCTACCACAAATGTCGAGCGCTTGAAAAGATCGCTCGTGTTCATTTTCAAAAGAGAGTGGTAAGTCTCTCTTCTACAAGAACACGGGTTCTACGTGAGAGTCCACCATTTTGAAAATACAAGATTCAATGTTGAAAAAGAAAATAAATAAAAATACCACAAATATAGCGAAAATCCGTCCAGCCAAAACACACAGAAATTCAACAAACTTTATCACCTAAAACTATCCCACAGAAAAAGATCCAGTAGAAGCAGCGCAAGAAAAAAAAAGCTGAACGGTAGCACACAAAGAAAAAAGCGGCTGTCGACTTCGAAGCCTCGCTCTCGAATCACTCGTATTACTCTAATTAGCAGTCAAACAGTCAAATTGGGCCAAAATGACCACTTGTCAATGACACTGATCACCGGTCAACCACATCGTAAATTGTTAACATGAACTCGTACACTAAATAACAAACAGTGACATTGGGTAATGACCACTGGTCAATGACACTGACCACAGGTCAGCAACGTCCAGTTATGTTCACATGAAGTCGTTCTACACTAATTAGCAAACTGTGAAATTAGGCCAAAATGACCATCGGTCAAGGACACTGACCACTGGTCAGCAACGTCATAAATTGTTCGCATGAACTCGCTCTTCACTAACTGGCAGTCAAACAGTGAAATTAGCCAAAAATTACCACTGGTCAAGGACACTGACCATTGGTCAGCAACGTCATAAATTGTTCACCTGAACTCGTTCTACACTCACTAGCTGTCAAACAATGAATTTGGGCCAAAATGACCACTGGTCATTGATATTGACCACTGGTCAGAAACGTCATAAATTGTTCACATAAACTCGTCCTACACTAATAGGCCAAATGACCATCGATCAGTGACCCTGGATAGTAATAATACTAAGAAAGAGGACATAATTTCACACAGGGATCATTTCACTAGATAGTCGCAACGCGAAGCTACTAACTTCTGAAACGTTACTAGTACTACTATCTTCTGAAAATCACTACTATAATTTTCATAAGTTAGTAGTATTACTACTATCTTATGAAAATTATAGTAGTGTTTTCAGAAGATAGTATGTACTAGTAACCACTACTATAATTTTCATAAGTTAGTAGTATTACCACTATCTTATGAAAATTATAGTAGTGTTTTCAGAAGATAGTAGTACTAGTAACGTTTCAGAAGATAGTCGCCTGACATGTGTGTGTGTGTGTGTGTGTGTGTGTGTGTGTGTGTGTGTGTGTGTGTGTGTGTGTGTGTGTGTGTGTGTGTGTGTGTTGTGTGTGTGCGCGCGTGCGTGCGGGTGTGTGTATGTGTGCCCGCCAGGGTATTTTCTCACATGTGTTAAAGATTTTCCTACATTTGTGAAGCTATGGTTTCTGATTATCATTCTACTTTTCGCCTTTGATAAGTTTACGAAGACAATGTACACCCCTTGACATAAGGGCTAGTTAGGCCAATGTCAATAAAAAGTGTCAGTCTCTCTCTCTCTCTCTCTCTCTCTCTCTCTCTCTCTCTCTCTCTCTCTCTCCTCTCTCTCTCTCTCTCTCTCTCTCTTTTTCTTTTCCTTGAAAAAAAAAATGTTTAGTATCATCTGGCGATGAAAAGACATTAAATAAACCACTGAACTGAACTGAACTGAGTCTCTCTCTCTCTCTCTCTCTCTCTCTCTCTCTCTCTCTCTCTCTCTCTCTCTCTCTCTCTCTCTCTCTCTCTCTCCCTCTCTCTCTTCTCTGCGTGCAAAGTCATGTGCCTTCTCGTTGCTCTTTATCCAACTTGGTTTTTGTACTCCCAGTTCTTAAAGAACAGGGAGTACTTTAGAATGGGAACGAAGAAATGCTGTCTCTGTGTGTGTGTGTCTGTCTGTCTGTGTGTCCGTGGTCAAAATGTGTTCCACTCGCTCCAGACAAAACTACTGGGTCGATCTTTCTGAAAATTTGTAGGTATGTTCATTATGGGTCAAGGATGACGCCCGACGTTTTAGTTTACCATTACAGCTGTTACTAACGGCCTGTAACGCTTTTTCTTCTTTATGGAATATCTCCGAAAGTACTTGACCGATCTTTGTGAAAATTAGCAGGTATGTTCATTATGGGTCACGGATGATGCCCGATGTTTCAGTTTACCCCGTTTTACAGCCGTTACTAACGGCCGTAACAGCCTGTAACCGTTTTTCTTCTTTTAGAATATATTAAAAAGTACTTTGTCGATCTTTCTGAAAATTTGTAGATATATTCATTATGCGCAAGGATGATGCCCGATGTTTTAGTTTACCGTTACAGCAATTACTAACAGCTGTAACGGCCTGTAACGCTTTTCTTCTTTATGGAATCTCAGAAACTACGAGGCCGATCTTTGTGAAAATTGGCAGGTATGTTCATTATGGGTCACGATAATGCCTGATGTTTTAGTTTACTTTATAGCCGTTACTAACGGCTGTAACGGCCTGTAACGCTTTTCCTTCTTTATAGAATATCTCAGAAAGCACCTGGCCGATCTTTCTGAAAATTTGTAGGTATGTTCATTTTAGGTCACGGATCATGCCCGAATGTTTTAGTTTACCGTTACAGCCGTTACTAACGGCTATAACAGCCTGTAACCGTTTTTCTTCTTTTTAGAATATATTACCGTTACAGCCGTTACGGCTGTAACAGCCTGTAACGCTTTTTCCTTCTTTATGGAATATTTCCGAAAGTACTTGGCCGATCTTTGTGAAAATTAGCAGGTATGTTCATCATGGGTCACGGATGATGCCCGATGTTTTAGTACAGGCCGTTACTAACGGCTGTAACGGTTTTTTTTTCTTTTTATAATAATTATATTAAAAAGTACTTGGCC